>JAHGUE010000013.1:420203-432345 GCA_036250615.1 Ptychadena robeensis | reverse complement strand
TCTCACTAATTAGTGTCCTTCATACTTCAGTTCTACAAACTTTGTGAGACTCCCGTCTGGTTCTCGTGTCCTATCTGTGACGTCTCCATGTCCTTCCCCTTGTCTTGTTCATCGTTATCCCTTGTGTCCAGTATCTTCAGTGGTTCAAATGTTCCTCTGTCTTCACCTCCTCCTGTGTATGTCCACCTCCTACGATACTTTTGTCAACCACAATGTTTGCGTGTCTACCTTTTCTCCAGGAAGGATACGTTGGTGTCCTCCATCATTGGACTTCCTTGTCTCCTGTCTGTTGTCCTCTTCTGCTTCCCCTTCCTCAGACTTATTTGATGATGTTGCTGTGATATCACCTTCTTTGATGAGGTGTCAGAAATCCAGCAATCCGTTTGGACTCTTGGTTGACCAAAGGTTGTCATGCTGCTCGATGTCACCTTGATCGCCGGGGTCCATTATGGATTCTTTCTGTCCCTCGCTGATGGCATCATAGAATTCCCAACATGCTCTGGAATTTTATGATCCTCATACCGTATCTAGCAGTTCCCCCAGCATTGCGGCTTTGCTGATGAACCTACTGCACCCCTGTATAATTGGGGGGGGGGCATAGTATCCATATACTGGTTTCTGGCATGTAATATTAACATATATAATGGCTAAACCAAGGATTGCTATTGGGCCTCCAGAAGGAAATGAAGTTGTAACATGGTAGAAGCAGCATGTTGGTATTACTTTGAGGTGTTATGTTTGTACCTTTACCTTGAATGTCTAAGTGATACTAAATATCTCCATCTTTGTGGTTATATGTGTGCTACCCTCAGGCCATCAGCGGACCCCGTGGGGTGAAAGGAGATAAAGGAGAATCCGCTGTCATTGAGCCTGTAAGTAAAGTCTTCTTTACACTGCAAACCTCTAAATATATAGGGATTCCCAACTGTGAGGAATGGTCTTGGTTGCCCATTTCAGATCCTGTATGGGGACAATAACCCAACTTACATATAAGCCTGTGTAGGGGGTAAAGTTCCTCCATAATGATGGTGTTGAGTAACTAAAGAGGCTTGGGCTGGACCCACTTAGAGAAATGAGAGTTTGGGGTACAAGTGATCCCCTTTATTGGCTAGCTTATGGGATGTCTCAGCAAGTGGTAGCTTTAGGCATGGGCAACTTGGGTGGTTGCCCAGTGGGGGTCGGGACAGAGTCCGTAAAGGTGTCCATACATCTGACGATAGCCACTCGATAGATGGCCATTTCGAGTGACGCCACACTATGCATGCTCATGCCCATCTATCTACGTTGCATTTAACGTGGCCACCCCTGTCTTCGAGTGGGATCAACCAATCCCATTTGAAGACAGGTCTGCCAAACAGGTAATGGACATGTCCGTAAATCCTACACGAATGTCAGTCTTTTTGATGTGGATCCTGGATTGACCGGGAATTGGGCACCTAAAGTGGTGCACCTTGATTCCTGTCCAATCAACGGGGGCTCACACAGCACTTTAATGGGTCACCTATCGAGCGCCTGTCTGCAGAGTGTATGGCCATATTTAGTCTCACCAGCTCCCCCCTATCCCCGGAGTGCTCCCCAAGATGCTTTCCCGGGTGGGGGGTTGTGCGCTTGCCCAGGTCGCCGATCTCCCTAGGACCAGCCCTGGTTTAAGATCCCTTCTTCAGACTTAACATACATCAATGACGCCGGCAACGTGGGCTGGGAAATCGATGCCCCTCCATTAACATGGAGGTCTATGGCGTGGCCCCTCCTTTCGGCATCACCAATGGCGCTCAAGGTGCGGTTCTGCACATTGATATAGAGAATCAACGCCCATTTCTGGGGGTATATAGGGTTCCCAGAGCAGGGGGGGGGGGTGGGTTGTGTGCTCGCCCAGGGCGCCAATCTCCCTAGGACCTCCCCTGGTCTCAGATCCCTTCTCTTAATATACATTAGTACAGAGAAACACCTAGATGTCATTCTAGGAATGTTAGACCTTCCCGGTTAGGAATGTTAGACCTTCCCGGTTAGGAATGTTAGACCTTCCCAGTTAGGAATGTTAGACCTTCCTGGTTAGAAATGTTAGACCTTCCCGTTTAGGAATGTTAGACCTTCCCAGTTAGGAATGTTAGACCTTCCATAGATATGGAGGCGTCAGGGAAACATTTTTGGAATACCCGGGGACTATGCTACTGGTGGAGCCAACACCCGTCAATCTGTCTCTAAGAAGGGTCAGTCTGGGGGTCTCTAGAGACCAAGAAATATGTAAAACATCTAGAATGTCTTCACCATTGAAGATTGATGACGTGAAACTGATCTGTGGACAACGTTAGCATATGACCAAACCCACCATTTAGTATCAGGAATTACAGGAACAAGGAAAGTTTCTTTATGACTGAGATTTCCATATCTTCTTTTATAGGGAATGCTGGTTGAAGGTCCACCAGGACAAGAAGGACCTGCGGTGGGTATCATGTAATCCCTCTCTCAGATGGTTTGTTCGTTTTATATTTTCAGATGATAAGATGGAATCCGTAGTTTTATATGTGATCCTTCATCCTCGGATTGTTTCTGATCTTAGAGAAACCTGTTTTCAGCCAATCACATGGCGGCATATTCTTCTGGCGTGTGATTTGACAGTCTTTGGATATTTTGACCACATTATTATTCTAAGTTGAACTTCGTCTTCAGTGTTTATATTGTCTTTGCATTACCTTGTAAAATATATTCCTCAACCCCTAAACCTGAATATCCAAAGTGTTCAGAATCTGGAGGAACACCGATGTCAACCAAGAATGTCCCAAATCTCAATGATACGAAGATAGAGACGAATGTTCTGCTTGTAGAACATATCAGCAGTCCAAAAGAGGAAAAAAAAGAACTTAAATCTCATTTGAATCCCTTTTGTTTCATTTGCAGGGCGAGTCAGGCCCCCCTGGAACACAAGGCCACCCAGGACCTGTAGGTGACCCTGGAGAGAGGGTAAGGAATTGTGGTTGGAAAACAATTCTGTACTTTTGTCAAACTCCTCCCACCTTTGTTACACCATAATATATTAACAAACTCATCTTCACACTTTAAGGGTCCCCCTGGTCGGGCTGGACTCCCCGGAGCCAACGGATTGCCTGGACCAGCTGGTAGCTCCGTCATGCTTCCCGTAAGTCTTTTGGTCTGAAATTGTAGAGAATTCCTGTTGTGTTTTTACTTCTTAAGTTATCTGACGATGAATCTGTAACAATCTAGGTTCAGGCTCAGAGTTCAGTTGGTATCGCCCATGATGGTATCAGACAAATGTTTTTTTGCCGATGTTGACCCCCAAGAAATGTAGTAGAATCTATGTCTACCTTTGTTGCTTTTTTTTCCACCAACATTTGGTTTACAAAGTCTACGACACAGCTATTGTGTACCACTACTTCATTCATGGAAGAACCCGCTTGGGTGATGTGGTAATATATCTGCTAAGAGTGATAAAGCTCCTGGCAGGATGAAAAGGGTTAATCCAAGGGAGTAATCAGAAGAGTAGTCCAGTAACAAGCTTAGGTCGAAAAGCCAATGGTATCAGATACAAAGCGGGCAAGATGAAGAGTAGTCCAGAAATCAGTAGCCAAGGGTTGGTACACGGACGATAATAACAAAGGAACAGATAAGCAAAAGCACAGAGCGAGATATTGGCAGGAGCGCAATAATCTGGCAAGGAGGAAGTGCAGAGACATGGTTTATCAAGGAAGTACGTGGGAGAGGCCAGGAGCTCAGGGTTTAACAAGAACTAGGTCTCATGATAGTCTTGTACAAGGGATCCAACAAGGTGCCAAAGGAAACTTTCAGGTGGCTCAGCGTGCAAAGCTGCAGCCATACACTGAATGTCCAGAGTTCGCATCCTGACAGAACCCTTGTTGTTATTTTTTTTAATAAGGACCACGTCGTACTTCATTGTACCTTCTAATCCCCACAGTTCCGATTTGGAAGCAGCGGTGGTGACAAAGGCCCAGTAGTGTCCGCACAAGAAGCTCAGGCAGCCGCCATATTGCAGCAGGCCAGGGTAAGTCATGGGCACCTCAAGACTATGAGTTCCATTATCTACATTTATATTATATCATCTCTGTTATTTTTGTGTCTCTGACAGTTGGCTTTACGTGGAGCCCCAGGGCCGATGGGTTATACTGGAAGATCTGGACCTTTGGTAAGGAACTCTACTACAAATTCTAAAACTCATAGAAATATAACCAGCTTGGCTTAGAACCATAGAGTCCTTGGCCCAGCAACCCCCACCAATGTCTTAGGTTGGGAACTGGGAAATCCCCTTTAACATATCAACTGTAGGAATAACCCTGGGTGGGAAGGACTACTCTGAGTGGTCTACTTTGGAATCTGCTTTAAAATGATCTGCTGCCGGAACCTCCAAAGTCCGTCCTGCCTGTGTTCCAGTCATAAAACCAATAATATGCAGAGGTGATCCACCCTGAGGTGATACCATTTTACTCCCAGAAGAGGGGTGACACCAAACTTTAGTGTTATGGTAGGGATTGGTCAACGCCAAGTATGTGTGAAGGAAAAGATCGGCCCCATGGTAGAGTTCTTGTGCAACATATGTTAACCTCCCTAGCCTGTACATAGTACTCTGCTTAAATTTCCTGCCCAACCCTGTCCACGTTGCCGGCATCATCAATGACGCCGGCGACGTGGGCTGAAAAACTGGAAAAATTTTCTGTGGAGCGGCCACCCCTTCTGGTGTCACCAGTGACGCCCAAGGGACAGTTCCGCAAACCCGGTTCCGGGGGTATATTGGGTCCTCCCGATACCCGCTCCTGCATCGGTTGGGACGAATCCAAACAGTGTACGAACTGGGCCTCCATTAACTCAGAGGTCTGTGGAGCTGCCACCCCTTCTGGTGTCACCAATGATGCCCAAGGGGCGGTTCTGCAAACCCTGTTTTGGGAGTATATTGGGTTCTCCCAATCCCCGCTCATATAGTGGTTGGAACGAACCCAAACTGTACGAACTGGGTTCGTCTCAAATGCTAGGGAGGTTAATGACTCAAAAAATGCCAGGTAGAGTGGTCGGCCCCCCACACATTCCTCACCAAACCTGGTCCTCTTTGCAAAAAGTTTGGACACCCCTGGTCTACTGTATGTGTTGTAGGTTTGGGCACTTCAACAGTTAGATGTTCCAATGATTGTCCATCCAACATCTTTACCAATTACTGCCCATCCTCCTTCATGGAAATCGTAGTCTGTGTAGATGTCTTTTCCTTGTGTCCGATCATGATTGCTCTTGTTGTCCTTTTAGGGTTCACCAGGAAGTCCTGGACTGAAGGGCGAGTCTGGAGATCTTGGTCCTCAGGTAAGTACTTAAGCCGCATACATATAAAATGAAGAATCCATTACACAAGATGTACAACTTCTATGAGTAGGAGCGTTTCTAGCATTTGGGGGCCTATGCAAAATTGTTGGTTAGAAGTTATAAGTTAGAAAGTAGAGGGGGGGGGGCAGGTTAGTGCTAGTATAAAAGTTTTTGAGTGGGGGCGGTTATAGGTGGTGATTGGTCGTGCTAGCAGAAAAGTTGTTGAGGGGGTGGGGGATGGTGGTGCTATAGAAGTAAAAGTTTCAAAAGCAATATAGAGGAACGAGGCAGAACAAGGAGATGCAAAGGAGACAATAAGAGCCCATAGTGATGTCTAGGGGGTCTCATTGGTGGTTGTCCAGGGCAGCATCATGCTGGGGGGGGGGGCAGCATCTGGGCATCGTCATTATTTTCCATTGCCCAGATGCCTCCCCCCAGCGCGCCCGCCTCTCCAGGCTGTGGAGAGAGAAGCTCCACTGAAGAAGTATTGGTGAGTCACAGGCATGGGGCGGTATTTGGGCATCATCTACTCCTTCTTTCTCCCACCCGTGTAGAGAGAAGCGGGTAGAGGAGATTCACCAGCACCCCTGGGGTCCCTAGGACCGCCCTTAATGGTACCAGACAAATGTTGTTTGCTGGTGTTGACCCCCATGTCTTCCATTGTTGCTCTTCTTTTTTTCCACCAACTTTTTGATTTACAAAGTCTACGATGTACAATGGTGGACAATTGGATGGTTGGTCTTCCTTCTAACAGATGCATAGATGATGTCTAGGTTCATCATACTTGGACATACATTAGTCAATGATGACTCCTGTAGACCCATAGTCCGCATACCCCCCTTACACATACACTTCTAGAACAAGATTATGGAAAAGAACCAATAAATAACCAATTCATGTCTTGTTCCAGGGGCCAAGAGGACCTCAGGGTTTGTCCGGACCTCCAGGAAAAGCAGGAAGACGGGTAAGTGTCCATCACAGCAGAGTCTCAGGAATTGGAAGACTTCTGTTCTTCTTCATGTTGCTCTCTTCAGGTTCTCATACACTTTGACCTTGTTTGCCGTAGGGCCGTTCCGGTGCTGATGGGGCTCGTGGTCTGCCTGGTGAATTTGGCGGCAAGGTAAACCCATGAACCTTGGTCTCTTATAATTCTCTGACATCATTAGTAATATAGTGTAGGGTTCTAATGTTCATGAACTGTGTTTTCCTGACAGGGTGATAGGGGCTTCGATGGTCTACCTGGATTACCGGGAGAGAAAGGCAACCGGGTGAGTTACTGATGTCATTGCATTTATGATGCTTCACTGTGATATGTCTATGATGTTACGGGGTAATGGGGTATGGAGGCTGGGCAGGATTCAGAACACAAGAAAAAGTTCCCTTTGTACTGCCAATGTCTCCATTTCCTGCGTATGGTACTTAGAGTAAAGGAAACCTAGCATTGGAGATGATACCCATTGATTATTGTACCCATACCATTGGTAATGGTACCAAAACCATTGATGATGGTACCAATACCATTGATGATGGTACCAATACCACTGATGATGGTACCAATACCACTGATGATGGTAGCCATACCATTGATGATTTTACCAATACCATTAATGATGTTACCAATACCATTCATGATGGTACCCATACCACTGATGATAGTACCACTACCATTGATGATGTTACCCATACCATTGATGATGGTACCCATACCATTGATGATGTCACCCATACCATTGATGATGGTACCAATACCATTAATTATGATACCTATACCATTGATGATGGTACCTATACCATTGATGATGGTACCAATACCATTGATGAAAGTACCAATACCATTGATGATGGTACCCATACCATTGATGATGGCACCCATACCATTGATGATTTTAACAATACCATTGATAATGGTACCTATACCATTGATGATGGTACCAATACCATTGATGATGGTACCAATACCATTGATGATGGCACCCATACCATTGATGATTTTAACAATACCATTGATGATGTTACCAATACCATTGATGATTTTAACAATACCATTGATGATGGCACCAATACCATTGATGATGGCACCCATACCATTGATGAAATTACCAATACCATTGATAATGGTACCTATACCATTGATGATGGCATCAATACCATTGATGATTTTACCAATACCATTGATAATGGTACCAGAAAATTTTCCAAATATCCATCCCCTGGCATTGGTCATTGTCTCATCTGATTTGCATTTCTTTCGCATTACCATTAACCTGACAATGTTTTATTCCAGGGAGACTCTGGAACTCAAGGTCCTTTGGGTCCACCAGGAGAAGATGGAGAGAGGGTAAGTACCCAGTATGAGGGTTTGAGTTGGTTGGTATGGGCCTCCTCTGTGTCACATCGTTGTGTGATATCATACTCTATTGTCTTCTAGGGAAGCGATGGAGATGTCGGACCTCGTGGACTCCCTGGTGAACCAGTAAGGGCTTTTATTACTTTTTACTCTCAGCCTTAGCTTAGTCACTATTATCTTCGCCATTATATAGGGTGACGCTTGTAGTTTGGTATGTGTCCCACCCTGCTTGTGGGCATCGGAGCTCCTGCTTGTAACTTTTCAGTGAATGTGGTGGCTCCTGTGAAATGGTCGCTCGATCCCTGAGAGAGTCCCGACCCACAGGTTGAGAATCGCTGCTCTAGAAAGTAAAGCTTAGCTTCTGCACCACCAACACCAGATCTGGCGGTAGGGTGACACCACCATTGATGTCATGTCTTCACCCCGCCCATGCTTGCCGATCCATGAATCCCGTCCTTGGTGTAGACATGACACCAGAGCTGGGTTCTTCCATTCCTGAGATGTAATTGTTGGCAGGAGCTGCAACTCATAACTTCTTCTACAGATATGGAAATAATGGCGCTAGGAATTAACATCCAAGACATTAAACACTCTATGACTACCTCATCCTAATATGCTGGTTCACCAATCACAGGCCAGAACCTGGACCGGTCATATCAGTTTCCTAGCCGTGGATCTCCAGGAGATGATTGAACAAAACGAGATGCTTAAAGCCGGCCAAAACCTGTGATGACATCATCACTTACGGCAGGTCGTTACGAGAATTGGCGCACACCCTTTGTGTGTTAGTATAAACTTTGGCTGGTCCCCAACTAAAGTAATGGGATTGACCAAAGTAAAGCGGACTTATCCGTTCTTTGGCAGCCAGGATCGGTCTCTCCAGATGGGTGGCTCCAATTTTGTGGCTGATGGACCCCCTTGCTCGTCTATGAGGGGCTTTAGTAATGAATGCAATTCATATATAATTGTTGACATTGTTGACATTTCACCTAGGGTAGCCATAGCCGATAGATGAGGGACAGACCGCAGCGTGATGACGTCATGGCCACTCTGATCGTTGTGTGCCGGCCATTACCTTGGATGGGTTCTGCCATCTCCATCCAAAGTAATGGGATCGGCCAAGAATTTCCCAGCATGTCAGATCACTGTGCGATCCTACAAGCGGCAGATTCCTGGTCGATCTTGCCAGGTGGACCTATTATTGGCAGAGCAACCGCCAATGGATTGTCAAGAACGCTCACGGCGGTTGATCAGCCAAAGAATCGGCCAGGAACCTGCCTGTGTATGGCTACCTTTACCTGATCATGCCGGAAGTGGTGGCGCGGAGTGTCACTTCTGGTGTTGAACCCGCTCTTCTGCATTCCACATACAGGAAGTGACATCACTTCCGGGGATCGCAGATTGAGAACCGCTGGTCTATGGGATTACGCCGCGTCCCTCATGGGGAGTCACCATGACTTTACTACTTCACAGCTATAGCACCAAGTCTTGGATCCATGACCTCAGTAGACATTCTACTAAATGAAGTCACTGGAGTTGGAATTTCTAATGATCACCTACCACCTACCACTGGGTGAATTATTATTTTAGGTGGTGAGATGAAGAATTGTAAGTAGATACATCCTACTGTGTCTGATATAATGAGGTGTCCATCTAGTTGGCTCCCAACATGGTGGCACTCTATGAGTCCCCATGGTATGCGTAGCTAGGAATGGGTTGCGGCCTTTCACTAAATATAAAGGTTTCATTGGCCAGGTCCAGACACATGACCGGATATGTAGTGTATAGTAAATATATGTTCTTATTTTTAGGGTGTCCGAGGACTGCTTGGACCTAAAGGCCCCCCTGGTAACCCCGGCCCACCTGTGAGTATCCTCCATCCCGTTCATGGTACGTGTACTAGCGCGGACACTACTCATAACGCATCACTTTGCTTTGTATCTCCATACAGGGTGTAAGAGGAATGGACGGACAAGTCGGACCGAAGGGAAATCTGGTAAGTTAAAGTCTATAGCCCCCCATACACCTTTAGATCACTCCATACAATTTATTTTAGCTCTAGCAACAACAATGTACTGTCGGTCCCCCCTGATAGAATACATAGTGATTGGAAGGTATATATCACTGCTATGTAGTTCCTCCCTGATAGAATACATAGTGATTGGAAGGTATCTATCACTGGTATGTAGTGCGTGGTGTCCCCCCTGTAGACTCATGGGATTGGAAGGTATTATCACTGCCATGTAGTTGCCTGGGTCCCCCTGTATAGATACATGTGATTGGAAGGTATATATCACTGCTATGTAGTGCGTGTCCTCCCTGAATCGAATACATAGCGATTGGAGGTAATCTATCACTGCTATGTAGTGCCGCGGGTCCTCCTGATAGATACTAGTGTTGGAAGGGTATAGATCACTGCTATGTAGTGCCGGGGTTCCTCCTGATAGAAACCCATAGTGTATTGGAAGGTATATTATCACTGCTAGTGTGCGGCTGTCCTCCCTGATAGAACACATAGTTGATTGGAAGGTATATAATCACTGTATGTAGTGCCAGGTCCTCCCTGATAGAATAGGGGGGGCATGAGTGGGAGGTTGGAGGTGGAGGTATATCACGGCTATTTAGGCCGGGTCCCCCTGATAGGGGAAAAGGGTACATAGTGGATTGGGAGGTGGATGTTATCCCTGCTGTAGTGCCGGGTCCTCCTGCTAGAATACACAGTGATGGAAGGTATATCCTGCTATGGTAGTGCCGGTCGTCCCTGCTAGAATACTAGTGATTGGAAGGTATATATCACTGCTATGTAGTGCCGGGTATCCTCCCTGATAGATACATAGGTTGATTGGAAAGGTATATATCACTCTGCTATGTAGTGCCGTGTCCTCCTGATAGAATACATAGGTGATTGGAAGGTCGATATCAGCTGTCATGTAGTGCCGGGTCCTCCCTGATAGAAACCATAGTGATTTAGAAGGTAATAGTTCACGGCTATGTGAGGTGGCGGGTCTCCCTGATAGAATGCATAGTGATGGGGTGGGGGGGGAAGGTGATGGAGGTATCACTGCTATGTAGTGCTGGGTCCTCCTGATGGAGAATACATGTGATTGGAAGGTATATCACTGCTATGTAGTGCCGGGTTCCTCCCCTGCTAGAATACATAGTGATTGGAAGGATTAGAAAGCTCCTCATATTACATGGTTTTGGTAAAAGTAAAGCTGATTGTACAGAAATTGTATGGCAAGATTGTAAGGTGTATGGATATGAATGAGAGAGTCTGTCCAGTGTAAGTACAACTGGTGTGTTACCCATGTCCTTATCACCGTGTATTGTCCTTGTCTTAGGGCCCACAAGGTGAACCAGGCCCTCCCGGACAGCAAGGAACTCCTGGCACACAAGGTCTTTCTGGGCCTCAGGGTGCTGTAGGTCCTGCAGGAGAGCAGGTAAGGTGTAGAGGATAATGGCTGAATGATAGAAAGACTTATCTCTCCACCAACCTAACTCATCAATATCTGTTCACAGGGCCCGACAGGCAAACCCGGCCTTCCCGGAATCTCAGGTTCTGACGGACCTCCTGTAAGTACACGCTGAGCCTTCTTAAAATGTGTTTTTGTAAACAAGATCTATTAAATCATCCCCTTGTGACCATGTAATACATTTTATCAGGGGCGTAGGAACCACTATAGCAGCCATAGCATTGCTACGGGGCCCATATTCACAAGGGGGCCCACCACTCCTGGAAGGGCAGGGATTGGAGTGACAGGTTGGGATGGGAGGGGCATAAAGTTTTTTGCTTTGGGGCCCATATTCACAAGGGGTCCCACCACTCCTGGAAGGGCAGGGATTGGTATTTTTTGCTATGGGGCCCATATTCACAAGGGGTCCCACCACTCCTGGAAGGGCAGGGATTGGTATTTTTTGCTATGGGGCCCAGTCATCTCTTTTATATATTTATGATCAGAATAGAGTACTATCAGGCCTTGACCCACTGGCGAGGCTGGCCCCACTTGTGTGGCTGCTCATGACATATGAAACTAGCGGCTGCCTTGATATGTATTCGGCCGCGAGCGCTCGTTCAGTCCCCCGGCCAGCTACTCCCAGTGGGGACAAACCATAAAGAGTCTACACACCCCTGGTAAAATGTCAGGTCCCTGCGCTGTACAAACCTGAGACAAAGATAAAACATTTCAGAACTCTCTCCCCCTGTCATGTGACCTATTACCTGCACCAGTCACATGACACAACACACTGAAATCTCATAGGCGGAGGGAAGAATAAATAAAATAATGTGGTTGCATAAGTGTGCACACCCTTAAACTAATACTTTAAATTGGACCTCTGGTGCCGATAATAGAAGGCAGAATCGGAGGGGGTAGGTCTGCTGTAACTGCTCACTTTGAACATAAGCCATCACTTAAAATGACACAGAGCGGATCAGAGGGAGGAATCAAAATGGCACAGGAGCCTCAGAGGGGGGGG
>JAHGUE010000013.1:406128-420103 GCA_036250615.1 Ptychadena robeensis | reverse complement strand
GAGGGAGAGGAATATCACCAATACACAACCCCCCGGACAGATGGAGGAGAATGGAGAATATGAAGGAGGATATAGGGAAGGGAACTGTTTGGGAACATGTTTTTGTCTGCTTTTGGGGAGTATAGGGCGGATCTTGGGGCCCCCATGGTCCCCAGGGCCCTATGCGCATGCATATTCTGGGTAGCACAAAAAACGGCCCTGGCCATGTCACAGGTAAGTTTACTACTAAGTTTGCTCTACTTTGCACTGAAAAGACATTGACTGAGGGTGTTTCTTCTCACCTTCTCTCCCTTGTGTCCTTTAAGGCCTCGGATTCCATCAACTCCCTACAAATAGAAAAAACAAATGCAGGTGGAATGAAGAAAAGGAAAAACTCCACAGAAGGAAACGATCAGAAGAAATACGACCTTATACACAGAGCTAAGGACGCGGCATTCAGGCGTACAACCTAGAAACTCTTCTTACCTTCGCACCTCGGGGACCAGGGTAACCGATGGGACCTTGTGGACCTAGTGGACCCTAAAGGGGGAAAAAATAATCAATCAGTGAGACAATCACCTGACATGGAGCGGTCGTGCCATGTTTGTCAAGCTTTGGCAATATTTGGCGTAGTTGGTGTTCTACCATAAAGGTAATGACCGAAAAAGTCAGATGACAACAAGTGATCATGACTGCTAGTGATCTGGGTTCCTTCTTGGGTTCAAACTTTTAATCTTATCGGCCACAATGGCTTTTTAAATTTAATAGAGGGGCCAGACCAAGAGCCGGCATAGGTGGGCCAATTCCACTCATCACCTACAACGTCATCATATACGAAGTGACAACACCACTGCATCATCTCCATGTTTGGACACCACTAGGCATCTATGAGCGGAGGAGAACCAGGGCGCCTGTCACAGATCCCCGCAGGGCCAGGGCTACTTTTGCATTATCTGCATCCAGCTACTAATACCTTTCTTGCCTGAGAGGGTAAAGTGTCCAGCAGAAGAGCTCCCTCTGCTGGATACTAGCTGTGTTCCCCACCCTGTCAGGTGCTCCTCCCTCCTCCCCTATTTAAGGAAGTCTCAGGCAACAGGAAGTTGCCTGAGCAAGAAGGTCTTTCGTGTCCTCGCCTTTAGGTTCCTTGTTTGTGATTCTTTGATGACTCTGATGACTCTTTGATGACTCTGCTCATCATTCGGATTATCCCTATCTCAACCCTTGGCACTTCGACTCAATACCTCATTAGCTACCAACTATATGGGGCTGTCTGGGAACCGCAACCTGGGGACCCTCTGCAGCACCTCCTTGAGAGGTGCTCTGGTGAACACCAGGCGGTCCCTTAGACTCTGCACCTTTGCCACCCGTGCAGTAGGTCCAGTGGGTCCACTCCGTTACGTCGTCAGTGTCACCATGTCACCCCTGCTCTGGTCTTTTCAACAAGGTGACAAAGGGCAATAATAAAAAGCTAAATGGGCTGGATCTGGCCCCCGCTCTGTTCAGCCATGCACTACGTTAACCCCTGCTTTGGCAGATCAGCTCAGCACCAACAGAGCATCTGCCGAGCAGGTAAAGTGTATGTGATCCGTCGGGACCCCTGCCAAGCACTGCGCTTAACGTAGGGGGTCCTGAAGGATCACACAACGCTGTGAAAACATGCCCTAAGGCGGCCCGTTGCTTTGTTTATAATCCTTTATGTATGGCATACGTGTTGTGCTACATCGCAGGGTTATTTATGTCTCATTGACCATTTCCACATCTTCTCCAATACCAAAGTACAGTACTTGGTTTCCAATATGAAGTTTGTCTAGTCAGATACTCATACACTACTCCAATGCCCTGCGTATTTCTGAAGCTGGCCATAGACGGTTCAATTTCGGGTCGGTTTCGCGACAGATCGACCGCTGTGCCTGTACGAAATTGGTCACAAATCGAACGTGCAAACCTTAAATCGATCAAACAAACTATGGACATGTAATTTAATAGATCGATCTCCTTAATTTGGACCAGCGTCCCCATCCAAAGTAAATCCCGGCACACAAAGGGTATGCGGCTGAATCTCAGCATGACCGGCCATGTGTGATGACGTCATCATGCGCGGTTAATCTTCCGGGAAATCAAAGGAGATACTAAACACCTATGGCCGGCTTGAGACATGAGTAGTAAGGACAGTGGTTCCCAAACTGGAGGGGCGCAAAGGTGTGCCAGGGGGGCGCTGGCCCTCATTCTGAACCTGTGTTAGGGAGGGAGGGGCTAGATAATGTCCCTAAATAGAAAAGGGGTGGGGCCTGCAAGGAAAGTTTGGGAACCACTGAGTTAGACCAAGGCCATTGGTTCCTATGATATCACGGTATAGTGATGGTCAATAAAACGATGACGTTTCCACAGTAATGCCAATGTCTGGGCACCGCATGTCTTTCACCCTCTCTGACACTGGGTTTGACTTCCTGACGGGTGAAAAATGTTGCGTGTGATCCAGAAATTGGGAGTTGTTTATATTGACCAATCAGAATTCTCTATATACAATCATCATTTTTTTATATATTGAAAAATAAAATCTGTTTGCAACTTCTATCTTTCCACATTGACTTCATACCGACTTACCTCTGGATTCCACATTAGTATATACGGACATATTACACTCAAACTTACCTGGTTTCCCTTGGAGCCGGAATATCCCTCTTTGCCAGGATGACCCTAAAGAGGAAAAAAAGTAAGATGAGGTCATAATGGGATCGCTCCAACATAGCTTGTTTTCCCGAAAATACGGCACCCCTGAAGATACAGTACTGTAACTCTGGACAGGGGGGATCAGAGGGGGAATCACAATGACAACAGGGGGATCAGAGGGGGCAATCACAATGACACAGGAGGATCAGAGGGGGCATCACAATGACACAGGAGGATCAGAGGGGCAATCACAATGACACAGGAGGATCAGAAGGGGGGAATCACAATTGACACAGGAGGATCAGAGGGGGTAATCACAATGACACAGGGGGTACAGAGGGGGGAATCACAATGACACAGGAGGATCAGAGGGGGGCAATCACAATGACAACAGGAGGGATCAGAGAGGGAATCACAATGACAAAGGGGGGATCGAGGTGGCAATCACATGACAACAGGGGGGATCAGAGGGGGCATCACATTACACAGGGAGATAGAGGGGGAATCATAATGACACAGGGAGGATCAGAGGGGGAATCACAATGACACGAGGGAGATCAAGGGGGAATCACAATACAAGGGGGATCAGAGGGGGGCATCACAATGACACAGGAGGATCAGAGAGGGGCAATCACAATGACACAGGGGTTAAGAGGGGGGAATCACAATGACACAGGAGGATCAGAGGGGGTATCACAATGACACAGGAGGTCAGAGGGGGGAATCAGAATGACAAGGGGGATCAAAGGGGGCAATCACAATGACACAGGGGGTATAGAGGGGGGCAACCACAATGACACAGGAGGATCAGAGGGGGGAATCACAATGACACAGGAGGGGTGATCAGAGGGGGCAATTCACAATAACACAGGAGGATCAGAGGGGTGGGGAATCACAATGACACAGGGGATCAAGAGGGGGCAAATCACAATGACACAGGAGATCAGATGGGGGCAATCACAATGACACAGGGGGTATAGAGGGGGGCAATCACAATGACACAGGGGGGGTCAGAGGGGCAATCACAATGACACAGGAGGGATCAGAGAGGGCATCACCAATGACACAGGGGGGATCAGAGGGGCATCACAATGACACAGGGGATCAGAGAGGGCAATCAAAATGACACAGGGGGATCAGAGGGGTAATCACAATGACACAAGGAGGGGATCAGAGGGGCAATCACAATGACACAGGAGGATCAGAGGGGGCAAAATCAAATGACACAGGAGGATTCAGGGGCATCACAATGACCACAAGGGGATCAGGGGGGGGTAATCACAATGACACAGGAGGGATCAGAGGGGCATCAACAATGAGCAACGGGTTATAGGGGGGGCAATCACAATGACACAGGATGAGTGGAGAGGGGGCAATCACAATGACACAGGAGGATCAGAGGGGGAATCACAATGACACAGAGGATCAGAGGGGGCAATCACAATGGACACAGGGGGGATAGAGGGGGGCAATCACAATGACACAGGAGGATCAGAGGGGGCAATCACAATGACACAGGGGGATCAGGGGGGTAATCAACAATGACACAGGAGGGGATCAGAGGGGGCAATCACAATGACACAGGAGGATCAGAGGGGGCAATCACCAATGAACACAGGAGGGATCAGAGGGGGGGGCAATCACAATGACACAGGGGGGATCAGAGGGGGCAACACAATGACACAGGAGGATCAGAGGGGAATCACAATGACACAGACAGGGATCAGAGGGGGCAATCACAATGACACAGGGGGTATAGAGGGGGGCAATCATAATGACAACAGAGAATCAGAAGCGTTAACTAAAATGGTGATCCCCCCCCCTTCTGAAGGCTCCTGTGAACCATTTTGATTTTCCTGCCCTCTGATCGCTCCTGTGTCATTTTTTAAGTGATGGCTTATGTTCAAAGTTGAGTTCAGTTACAACCAAGCAGACCTACCCCCTCCGATTCTGCACTTTCTATTATCAGGCACCAGTCAGGGTTCCAATTTAAAGTAATTAGTTTAAGGGGGTGTGCACACTTATGCAACCACAATTAGTTTATGTTTATTCTTACCTCCGCCTATGAGATTTCAGTATGTGGTTGTGTGTCATGGTGACTAGGTGCAGGTCAATACGGAAAGGTCACATGAACAGGCGGGAGCTAGGAGTTTCTGAAATGGTTTTATAACTTATGTCTCAGGTTTGTACAGCGCAGGGACCTGAATTTACCAGGGGTGTGTGTAGACTCGTTCTTTATGGTTTGTCCCCATGGGGAGTAGCTGGTCCGGGGGACTGGAACGAGCGTCTAGCGGCGGACCGAAAATACTATCAGGCAGCGCGCTAGTTTCATATTGGTCATTGAGCAGCCATCAACAAGTGGGGCCAGCCTTCGCCAGTGGGTCAAGGCCTGATTAGTACTGCTATTCTGATCATAAATATATAAAAGAGAATGACTGGGGCCCATAGCAAAAAATACCCAATCCACTGCCCTTCCAGTGAGAGTGGGTGGGGACCCCTTGTGAAATATGGGCCCCATAGCAAAAAATACCAAGTCCATGCCCTTCCAGGAGTGGTTGGGGAACCCCTTGTGAATATGGGGCCCCAAAGCAAAAAACTTTTATGCCCCTCCATCCCAACCTGTCACTCTTCCCAATCACCTGCCCTTCCAGTGAGTGGGGTGTGGGCCCACCTTGTTGAATATGGGGCCCCGTAGGCATATGCTATAGGCTGCTAGTAGTGGTTCCTACGCCCCTGATAAAAATGTATGATACATGGTAACCACAAGGGGATGATTTAATAGATTCTGTTTAAATAAAACAACATTTTAAAGAAGAAGGCTCAGCGTTGATACTTACAGGAGGTCCATAGTAACCTGTAGATTCCGGGAAGGCACGGTGTTTGCATGCGTCGGAGGCACTCTGTGAACAGATAGTTGATGAGTTTAGGGGTGGTTGGAGGAGGAATAAATCTTTCTACATATCAGTGCTATTCTAGATTCAGCCATTAATCCTCTACAACCCGCTGTACCCTGGCTCTCCTGCAGTGACCTTACAGACACCCTGAGGGTCCCCAAGAAAAGACCCTTGTGTGCGCCCCCCAGGAGTTCCTGTGCTTGTCGCGGGAGGGGTCCGGTCACATCAATCCCGTTGTGGGCCCTAAGACAAGTGACAATACACGGGTGATAAGGACATGGGTAACACACCAGTTTGTAACTTACACTGGACAGGACTCTCTCATTTACTATATCCATTAACACCTTAACATCTTGCAACTACAACTTTTCTGTACAATCAGTCTTTACTTTTACCAAAAACCATGTAATATGAGGGAAGCTTTCTAATACCTTACCAATCACTATGTATTCATCAGGGAGGACCCCCCCCCAGGCACTACATAGCAAGTGAATGATATACCTTCCAATCACTAATGTATTCTATCAAGGGCAGGACCAGCACTACATAATGCAGTGATATTAGTACCCTTCCATCACCTATAGGCATTCTATCAGGGAGGACCCGCCACTACATATAGCAGTGTGATATATAACCTTTCTAATCACTAATGTATTCTATCAGTGAGGAACCCGGCACTACAGTAGCAAGTTGATATATACCTTCAATCACTATGTTATTTTCTATCAGGGAGGACCCTGGCACTAACATAGCATTGGATATTATCCCTTCCCACATACACTATGTATTCTATCAGGGGAGGATCCGGCACTACATAGGCAGTGATCTGATATCCATACCTTCCAATCACTATGTATTCTATTCAGGGAGAACCCGGCACGTACATAGCAGTGATATATAACCTTCCAATCACTGTGTATTCTATCAGGGAGGACCCGGTTCACTAACATAGCAGTAGGGATAACATACCTCAATCACTATGTTATTTCTATAGGGGAGGGATACACATAGAGTTGTTTGTATATACGGTAATATAGGTATTCTATCAGGTGAGGAGGACTACATATCAGTTGATATATACTTAATCAATATGTGTGCTATAGGGAGGACTGGATAATAGAGTGGGATAGTATACCTTATCCAATCACTATGTGTATCTATCAGGGGAGGACCGGAGTAATAGAAGAGCCTTACTACTCTAAATTATCTAATTTGTATATAAAATAATAGATGATAAATATAACCTGTAATCCTTCCAAAGAAATCCACAATTATGTGTAATCCTTAATCGAAGTGGATGGACTGGCACTACATAGTCAGTGATAATATTACTTCCCTTCAATCAACTATGTATGTCTATCAGGGAGGAGACCCGGCATCATACAATAGCAGTTGATATATACCTTACCATCACTATTACATCAGGGAGGGACCCCGCACTACATAAAGCAAGTGATTATACCCTTCCAATCGCTATGTCATTCTATCAGGGAGAGACCCGGCACTTACATAGTCCAGTGAATATTACCTTATACCTCCAATCACTATATGTATTCTATCAGGGAGGGACCTGGCACTACATGGCAGTGACTATATGACATTCCAATACTGTAATTCTAGTCAGGGGGGACCCAGACCAACTACAGTAGCAGTGATATATTACCTTTCCAATCACTATGTATTCGTATCAGGGAGGACCCGGCCACTACAGTAGCAGTTTGATATTATACCTTCCAATCAACTATGTAGTTATTCAGGGGGGCCGTATCAGGTGGGGGGGGGGGGGGGGGGGGGGGGACGTACAGTACATTGTTGTTGCTAGAGCTAAAATAAATTGTATGGAGTTGATCTTAAAGGTGTATAGGGTTTGGGTCTATAGACTTTAACTTACCCAGATTTCCCCTTCGGTCCGACTTGATTCGTACCATTCTCTACAGTTAAAAAACATACAACCACCTGTATGGAGATTACAAAGCAAAGTGATTGCGTTATGAGTAGTATGTCCGCGCTAGTACAACACGTACCATTTGAACGGATGGAGGATATACTCACAGGTGGGCCGTGGGTTAACCAGGGCAGGGGGGGGCCTTGTTAGGTCCAAGCAGTCCGTCGGTACACCCCTAAAAAATAAGAACCAGTATATTATTACTATACACTACATATACGGTCCCGTATCAGGTTTCTGGACATCGGCCAATGAAACCTTTATATTTAAGTTGAAAGAGGCCGCAACCCATTCGCTCGAGCTACGCATACACTGGGGACTCATAGAGTGCCACCAAATGATGTTGGGAGCCACTAGATGGACACCTCATTACTAGGATGCAGACACTAGTATTAGAAGTAGATGTAGCTATCTATTGTACGTGAATTCTTCAATCTCAATCACCACTAAATAATATAATTCACCCAGTGGTATACGGTGGTAGGTGATCATGTAGTAAATTCCAACTCCAGTGACTTCATTTAGTAGAATGTCTAACTGAGGTCATGGATCCAAGACTTGGTGTCTATAGCTGTGGAAGATAGTAAAGTCGATGGTGACCTCCCCATGAGGGAAGGAAAAAAAAACAGACGCGGCCTAAATACCCATATTTTACCGAACAGCGGTTCTCAATCTGCGATCCCACCCCGGAAGTGATGTCACTTCTCTGTAATGTGGAATGCAGAAGAGTCGGGTTTCAACACACCAGAAGTGACACTACTCCGCGCCACCAACTTCCGGCTATGATTCAGGTTAAAGGGTAGCCATACACAGGCAGGTTCCTGGCTCGATTTTCTTTGTGCTGATCAAACCGACGCCGTGAGCGTTCTTGACAATCCATTGGCGGTTGCTTCTGCCAATAATAGTGTCCACCCTGGCAAGATGCGACCAGGAATCTGCCCGCTTTTTGTAGGAGTCGCACAGTGATCTGACATGACTGGGAAATTCTTGGGCCGATCCCATGACTTTGGATGGAGATTGGCAAGAAACAACCCATAACCAATGGGGTATATGGAACCGGCAAAAACACAGATCCGATCAGAAGTTGGCCATGACGTCATCAACCGCTGCGGTTCTGTCCTCCTCATGCTATCGGCTATTGTGCACCCTAGGTTGAAATGGTCAACAATGTCAACCATTATATATGAATTGCATTCATTACCTAAAAAGCCCCTCATAGACGAGCAAAGGGGGTCCATCAGAGCACAAAATTGAGCCAACCCATTTGTTCTGGAGAAAGAACCGATTCCTGGCTGGCCAAAGAAAACCGAGTTAAGTCCGATTTACTTGGTGCAATCCATATAACTTTTTGGTTGGGACCAGCCAAAGTTTATACTAAACACAACCAAGGGTGTGCGGCGCAATTCTCGTTAAACGACCTTGCCGTAAGTGCTGATGTCATCACAGGTGTTTTGGCACGGCTTTTAGACGGCATCTCGTTTTTGTTCAATGCAATCATCTAGCCTTGAGATACCGGCTAGGAAGAATCTGATATCTGAAACCTGGTCCCAGGTTCTGGCCTGTGATTGGGGTGAGACCAGCATAGTTAGGATGAGGTAGTATAGAGGTGTTTAATTGTCTTGGATGGTTAATTTCCATGACGCCATTATTTCATATCTGTAGGAAGAAGTTATGATGAGTTTGCAGCTCACTGCCAACAATTACATCTCAGGAATGGAAGAAACCACGCTCTGGTGTCATGTCTACACCAAGGAACGGGATTCATGGATCCGGCAAGCATGGGCAGGGTGAAAGACATGACATCAATGGTGGGTGTCACCCTAACCGCCAGATCTGGTGTTGGTGGTGGTTGCAGAAGAAGCTAAGCTTTACTTCATAGAGCAGCGATTACTACACCTGTGGGTCGGGACTCTCTCAGGGATCGAGCGACAAAAAAAAAAGACATTTCACAAGGAGACCACCACATTCACTGAAACAGTTACAAGCAGGAGCTCCGGATGCCAAACAGCAAGCAGTGTGGGACAAATGCATTACCAAACTACAAGCGTCAATCCACTGATATAATGGCGAAGATAATAGTGACCTAAGCTAAGGCTGAGAGTAAAAAGTAAATTTATAACAAAGCCCTTACCTGGTTCACCAGGGAGTCCAACGAGTGTCCGGACATCGTCCTATCGCTTCCCTACGACAGGACAATAGAGTGAGTAATGAGTATCCACACCAACGATGTGGACAACAGAGGAGGACCCATACAACCAACTCAAAAAACCAGCCTCATACTGGAGGTACTTACCCCTCTCTCCATGCTTCCTCCCTGGTGGACCACAAGAGACCGTGTGAAGTATCCAGAGTCTCTCCTGGGATATAAAACATTGTCAGGTTAATGGTAATTGTGGCGAAAGAAGAAATGCAAATATCAGGATGAGGACACATTGACAATTGGCCAGGGGATGGATATTTAGAAAATTTTACTTCTGGTTACCATTATCAATGGTATTGGTAATAAATCATCAATGGTATTGATGCCGATCATCAAATGGTATAGGTAAACCATTATCAATGGTAGTGGTTAATTTCATCAATGGTAGTGGGTGCCATCATCAATGGTATTGGGTGCCATCCATCAATGGTAAATTGTTAAAATTATCCTCAATGGTATTGGGTAACATACATCAATGGTATTGTTAAAATCACATCAATGGTATAGGGTGCCATCATCAATGGATATTGGTACCATCATTCAATGGTATTTGGTAAACATCATCAATGGTATAGGTACGCATATACATGGTATTGTTAAAATATCATCAATGGTATTGGGTGCATCAATCAACTGGTATTGGGTACCATCATCAATGGTTTAGTTGGTACTTTCAATCAATGGTATTGGGTACCATCATCAATGCGATTAAAGGTAACCATCATCAATGGTTAATAGGGTTATCATAAGTTAATGGGTATTGGTAACCATCATGCAATGGTATGGGTGACATCATAACTGGTGGGGTAAATATAATGGTCATGGGTAATCCATCAATCCAGGTAGTGGGTAATCATTCATCAGATGGTATGTGGTACTATCATCAGGGTATGGTACCATCTGATGGTATTGGTAAACATCATTAATGGTATTGGTAAAATGCATCAATGGTATGGCTACACATTCATCCGTGGTATTAGTGTTGGGTATTGCCGTACAATCAGTGAGTGGTAGTGGATACCATATCAACTGATAGTTGGTACACTCATCAAGTGTATGTAAATACCATCAGCAAGGTATTGGTAACCATCAATCAATGTTTGGTACCATCCATCAATGGTATTGTGTAACCTCATCAATGGTATTGGTAAATATCAATGTATGGCTAAAATAATATGGTATGGCTACCATCATCAGTGGTGATTGGTGACCATCAATCAGTGGTATTGGTACCATCATCAATGGTATTGGTACCATCATCAATGTTGTTGGTACATCACCAATGGTTTTGGTTACATTTACCAATGGGTAATGGGTTACAATAATCAATGGGTATCCATCTCCAATGTAGGTTTCCCTTTGACTCTAAGTACCATACGGCAGGAAATGGAGACAGTTGGCAGTTAAACAGCGTGAACTTTTTGCTTTGGTTTCTGAATCTGCCCAGTCCTCCATACCCAAATTACCTCCCACCGACCTACCCACCCCGGATACAGTCATAGAACATATCAACAGTGAAGGCATCATAAATTGCAATGACATCAGTAACTCACCCGCGTTGCCTTTCCTCCTCACCGGTAATCCAGGTAGACCATATCGAAGCCCCTATCACCCTGTCAGGAAAACACACGTTTTTCAGTGAACATCTTAGAAACCCTACACTATAGTTACTAATGATGTCAGAGAAGTTATACAGAGTACCAAGGGTTCATGGGTGTTACCTTGCCGCCACATTAGTCACCAGGCAGACCACGAGCCCCATCAGCACGGAACGGCCCTAACGGCAAACAAGGTCAAATGTGTGTATGAGAACCGTGAAGAGAGCAACCAGTGAAGAAAGAACAGGACAGTCTTCCAATTCCCTGAGACTCTGCGTGTGATTGGACACTTTACCCCGTCTTCCTTCCCCTGCGTGGTTCCTGGAGGGGTCCGGACAAACCACTGAGGTTCCTTCTTGGCCCCGTGAACAAGACATGAATTGGTTATTTACTTGGTTCTTTTCCAATAATCTTGTTCTAGAAGTGTTATGTGTAACGGGGGTTATGCGGACTATGGGTCCTAACAGGAGTCGATCATTGACTAGTATGAGTCCAAGTATGATGACAACCTGAACTCATCTATGCATCTGTGTAGAAGGGAAGACCAACCATCCAATTTGTCCACCATTGTAACATCGGTAGACTTTGTTAAATCAAAAAAGTTGGATGGAACAAAAGAAGAGTCAAAAACAATGGAAGACATGGGGGTCAACCACCAAGCAAATCAACATTGTGCTGTACCATTAAGGGCAGGTTCCTAGGGACCCCAGGGTTGCTGGTGAATTGATCCTCTACCCGCGATTCTCTCTAACAGCGAGTGGGGGAAGAAAGAAAGGAGTTAGATGATGATGGCGCTCCAAATACGCCCGCATTGCCTAGTGGAACTCACCAATACTTACTTCGAGTGGAGCTTCTCTCAGTCTCCACAGCCTGGAGAGGAAGCGGAAGACGCGCTGGGGGAGAGGCATCTGGGCAATGGAAAATAATGACGATGCCAGACGATGCTGCCCCCCTCCCCAGTCAATGATTGCTCTGCCCTGGACAACCACCAATATTTGCCCCTATCGTTTTATTATAAACCACACCACTAGCTTTGTCTCAAAGCTCAAAGAAAAAGAGTAGAGTAATAAACATAGTTAAAACCCGAGGTAACAGTGTTATAAGAGAGTCATGTTTGAGATCATGGTGACATAGTATATTTTGATAGACTAGTGATCACATTGAGCTGATTTCCTGTAAAACTCAATTTCTTTATCTCTTACACTTTTCATCTATCTCCAGTCCTCTCGTCATCAAGCACCATCCTATCCTAACGTTGAAAACCCGTCCAAAGAATGCTTCCTTGGAGACACTCCTCCGTCAGACTCTTAAACAGGCTTGTTTAACCCTACTTGTAAAGTGTCCTGTAACCTAACTCCTCCTGCGCTATATACCCTCCTGTGCATTCAGTTCAGGATCAAGATATCGATAGATACATTCCTGGTATTTAATGTGCGACGAGGTCTTCTCCTATTCATCTGTGGGTTTCTCTAGGACTTTAAAGCAAGAACCCTCTGGCGTGGTGGTCATGGTATGAGACCCCCTAGACATCACTTATGGGCTCTTATTGTCTTCCTTTGTCATCTCCTTGTTCTGCCTCGTGATTCCTCTATATTGACTTTTTGAAAACTTTTACTGTCTATAGCACCACCATCCCCCACCACGCCCCTCAACAATCTTTCTTGCTAGCCGACCAATCACCACCTATTAACCAACCGGCACCCCCACTCAAAAACTTTCTACTAGCACTACCGGCCCCCCCCCCTCTACTTTTCTAACTTATAACTTCTAACTCCAACAATTTTGCATAGGCCCCCCAAATGCTAGAACGCTCCTACTCATAGAAGTTGTACATCCTGTGTAATGGATTATCTTCATTTTATCTGTAATGATGCTGCTTAAGTACTTACCTGAGGAAACACAAGATCTCCAGACTCTCGCCTTTCAGTCCGTACTTCTGGTGAACCCTAAAAAGGACAACACGAGGCATCATGATCGTACCACAAGGAAAAGACATCTACACAGACTACGATTTCCATGAAGGAGGATGGGGCAGTATTGTAAAGATGTTGGATGGACATCATTGGAACTCTAACTGTTTGAAGTGCCCAAACTACAACACATACAGTAGACCAGGTGTCCAACTTTTTGCAAAGAGACCAGGTTTGGTGAGAATTGTGGGGGGCCGACCACGTCTACCTGGCATTTTTTTGAGACACTCATTAACCGCCCTAGCATTTGAGGACGAACCCATTCGTACCAGTTTTGGTTCGTTCCAACCACTATATGAGGCGGGGAATTGGGGAGACCCAATACTCCCAAACAGGGTTGCAGAATCCGCCCCTTGGGCATCAGGTGACCCCAGAAGGGTGGCAGCCCAACAACCTCTGAGTTTAATGAGGCCCAGTTCGTACACTGTTTGGATCGTTTCTTCCAACCGATGGCAGGAGCGGGTCTCGGGATGACCCATTATACCCCCGGAACCGGTTGCGGAACTGTCCCTTGGGCGTCCCTGGTGCACCAGAATGGGTGGCGCATCCACAGAAAATTTTTCCAGTTTTTCAAGCCCACGTCCCGGCGTCAACTTGATGATGTGCCTTCAACGGTGGGTTGACAGGTGTTGGGCCTTAATTAAGTGGGCGAGGTAACTAATGTACAGGCTAGGGAGTGTTACAGACAACGAATAAATGTTATCCCAAGAACTGCTACC
>JAHGUE010000013.1:326526-347364 GCA_036250615.1 Ptychadena robeensis | reverse complement strand
CCAAGGAGATGCGACACCATTGGTCACAGGGGCTGTCAGTCATTGTCCTCACAGTATATTATTAAGTCTGATATAAAGTTTTAAGCTGAACTAAAGCTAGCAAAACACGGCACGGATTCCCTGGCTGATCGATTCAGCACCCGATGGATTCCGGCGATTCCGCCGGCATCCACAGGTGAGAACGATTAGCCAATTAGGGAATCCGATCGTGGCAGCCCACCTTGTACGGCCGGATCCGGGAGGGATCCGTGTCCGATGGCTCGCCTCCCGGACCGCAACGCCCCCTGATCAGAGCAGAATCGGACCGAAAAGACCAACAGGTTGGTTCTTCCTCGGATCCGATTTTGTGCCCCTGATCCATCGGATGCGATCGGACGGGCAAGGTGGGCTGCAGGGGATTCCGGCACGATGGATCCGCGTGCACGCGCCCGGAATCCATCGCGCCAGAATCCGGCACGAATCCGTGCCGTGTATGGCAGCCTTAAGACTTATTAAGTTAATTTTAGAGAATGTTTTTAGGGAGAGAAGACGTAATTTTTTAATTAGCACAACCCCCCTCCGACTCTCAACATGCATTTCAAGCGCTACACCGCTGCGATTTGGCTCTTTGGTCGAATAAGTTTGCCCACCACTGATCTAGGACATGTACAGAGCACCCGGAAAGTATTCACAGCCCATCACTTCTCCCACATTGTGTGATGGTAGGGCATAATTCATTCCATTCATGTTTCCCTCAGAATTCTACACACAGCGCCCCGTGATGACAGCCTGAGAAAAGTTTACCTGAAATTTTATAAATTTGTTAAAAATTATACAATTGGGAAAGCCCATGTACATGAGTATTCACAGCCTTTGCCATGACGCTCAAACTTGACCCTGTTTCCCCTGATCATCCTTGAGATGTTTCTGCAGATATTTTTGAGTCCAACTGTGGTACATTCAGGTGATTAAACATGATTTGGGGGTCACACACCTGTCTATAAAAGGTCCCAGGTGAGAGCACAAACCAAGCATGAAGTCACAGGAATTGTCTGTAGAGCTCCGAGACAGGATTGTCTGGAGACACAGATCTGGGGGAGGTCACAGAAACATTTGAAGGTCCTAATGAGCAAAGTGACCTCCATCATCTGTGGAAAAAGTGTAAACCCACCAGGACTTTTCCTAGAGCTGGCCGGCCATCTAACCTGAGCGATCGGGGGAGGGGGGCCTTAGTCAGGGAGGTGACCAAGAACCTGATGGTCACTCTGTCAGAGCTCCAGAGGTCCTCTGTGGGGGGAGGGGAACCTGCCAGAAGGACAACCATCTCTGCAGCAATCCACCAATCAGGCCTGTATGGGGGAGTGACCAGACGGGGGCCACTCCTTAGTAAAAGTCACATGGCAGCTGCCTGGAGTTTACCAAAAGTCCCCTAAAGGATTCTCAGACCACGAGACACACAATTCTCTGCTCTGATGAGACAAAGATTCGGTGTGAATGCCAGGCGTCACGTTTGGAGGAAACCGGGCACTGCTCATCACTAGGCCAATACCATCCCTACAGTGAAGCATGGTGGTGGCAGCATCATGCTGAGGATGTAGGGGCAGGAACTGGGAGACTAGTCAGGATCAAGAGAAAGATGACCGCAGCAATGTACAGAGACATCCTGGATGACAACCTGCTCCAGAGCGCTCTTGTACTCAGACTAGGAGAGGGTTCATCTTTCAGCAGGACAACCACCCTAAGCACACAGCCGAGATATCAGAGGAGCGGCTTCAGGACAACTCGGGGAATGTCCCTGAGTGGCCCAGCCAGAGCCCAGACTTGTATCTGATTGGACGTCTCCAGAGAGATCATAAAATGGCCGCATGCTTCCCATCCTACCTGATGAAGCTTGGGAGGTGCTGCGGGGAGGAATGGGAGGGGCCAAGGATAGGTGTGCCAAGCTTGTGGCATTATATTCACAAAGACCAGAGGCTGGAATTTCTGCCAAAGGAGCATCGCCAAAGTATTGAGCAAAGGCTGAGTACTTATGTACAGTGGCGTAGGGATCACCATAGCCACCATAGCAGCGCTATGGGGCCCATGACCACAATGGGGCCCGCAGCTTCTGGCTGTCTATCTTTTTTTTTTGTACTGTCTGGAGTCCCCCCAGCAACCGAACCCCTCCCGGTGGGGCAGGTGAAAATGGGTCTACTTTTTCACCTGCCTGCTTCCGGCTGACTGGAAGCTGCCCCCTCCTCTCATTCAACTGCAGAGCGGGAGCAGAAGTCAGTGAGGCAGAGAGCTTACAGTCCGAGTCGCCGTCAGGGGGGCCCCAGTGGCTGTATTCCGGGCTACTTGATCAACGCGGCATCCAGGTTCCCCAGACTGCAGACTCCTCTCATTCTGACTGAAGTGGAGGGGGATGGGGGTTGTATGTTGGTAGAGATTCTGTCACTGTCAGCCTCTGCCAGTCTCTGCCACGTCAACCCCCCCCCCCCAACTTCAGTTGGAAGGAAAGAGGTTGTGGATTTGGAGAGGAGTTGCTAACACCCCTCCCGCTCAACAACTTCAACAATTTGCTATGGGGCAGCTAGGCCCCTGCTTATGTACATGGGCTTTCTAATTTTTTTGTTATTTTTCTATAAATGTTTAAACCCTCAGGTAAACATTTCTCACGTTGTCGTTATGGCACGCTGTGTGGGTAGAATTCTGAGGAAAAACCGTTTCAGCTGAGTCCTGCAGCTTCGTCCAACGAATTGTTTTATTATTGATTGTGTAGCGGCGAGCAAGCGATGTGAGTGTACCCACTCACGCAGCCAGGTTCTTTACGGTGGATGACCTCTGCTCGATCACCAGGTTCCGCTTGCAGCCCAATAACTCCAGGTCCACGCCAGCAGGTGGGGGCTATTTACAGTTTATTTAGGAATATTCACACACTTTCACCATCACCCAGAGGCAGGGATGGGGTTCAGGCATAGGGAATATGTTACAAACTGATGTTGCTCACGAGCGGCTGGACCATGTGGCTGTCGACCTTCTCCAGGGTGTAACATTGAAGGCCTGTAGGGTAGAAGCCAGGACGAGCTGTAGTCCTCTTCTGGAGAATCAGGAAGAACCAGGAAAAGCCTGTGGTCCTCTGGAGAAGCAGGAAAAAGCCCAGAAGCTTCTAAAGGACTTCTATTTATTTCCTAGCAATGGGGCAGGCATAAGGCCTGGCTGGGCTGGACTATATTTGTGACATTTTGGAGGGAAGGAATAAGTATACTTATGATAATTGGTTTCTCTTTCAGGTTCTCTGATGACTGATGATGCTCCCGGATTATTCTTATATTTGCAGCTATCGCAGGTGAAATGATGATACTGAGCGGCCAGCACACCCCGCCTTTCCCGCCTTTCCCTCCATTTATTCCTTTTTACTAGTGAAGATGAAGAGAAATAAAAACTGTGGCTTGTGCTTGATTTTTTTTAAATTTTTGTTACCCCATGTATGAGAATAAAAGACGTTTGTGAGTGACCCACATATTGTTTCTCATTGTAGTGAAAAATAAATCCTGTATTTTTTGCACCAGACTATAAGCCCCACCCCATAGTTTTGAAGAATAAATTATAAAAAATTAATTAAGAGTTAAAGCGGTTTGAGAGTAAAACAACACACATACATGAAAACAGTACATTACTTACCTGTCAGCAGTTCAGATCCTAGAAAACTGCTACACAAGAACAAAGAAAACATACTTACCTTCTTCATGCTTTTTCTGATGTTGGCAGCATGTTGAAGAAGGGCAGAGAAGCCACTTCCTGATCGTTTCTTCTCTGGGCAGCAGCTGACAACAACCCCCCCTTCTCCCCCACACTTCTACACAGACAGAGACTCCTCTGCAGCTCCGTGAGGGGGTGGGAGAAGAGGGGGGGGCACTCGGCTGGATCCATCTAGGCTTCTCTCTCTTTCCCAAAGTCTCACAGACGTGACGCTGACATCACATCTGTGAGACTCAGACACAGGGGCTTATGGGAGAGAGTTCCCAGTAACCCCTGCAGCTTCTTACCTCCTGACATAACACAGTGGGAGGGGCCGTCTCTAAAGACAACCCTCCTGCTGTCAGAAATCATTTTGTTTTTTTTAGTCAAGGATCTCTGCAGTATCAGCTGAGCTGAAGCTGACACTGCAGAGAGACCTAACAAGTGGTAGGTCCGCTTTTATAACAGAATAATTGACATATAGTTTCCCCTTATCTAATAAAGAAAAACTTTCAGAAAGTGATGTCACGCAATGCCACTTCCTGCATTTGGAATGCAGAAGTGCTGAGGCAGAGTGCCACTTCCGCGGTCCAAATACAGGAAGTGATGCCATTTTCGGCATCGAAAGTTTACCATCCCTCCCTCCTAAGTTAGCCAGCTAGCAAATAGGAGGGAGGGATGGTAAACTTCCGACATCACTTCCTGTATTCGGACCGCACAAGCGGGGTGGGAACAAAATTAGCCAGATTTCAAAATCTGGGAAATTGAAAATGGGATTGGAACGGAAAAGACATAAGAAACGTGACTTTTCTGGCCAAAATGGGAGAATTGACAAGTATGATACAGAGTGAATATACAGCATGTTACAGCAAAGGGAGAAGTCAGAGTGTCACAACCCCCTCCAGTCATGTTCCCTTTGTCACAGCCGCAGTTCCGGTCCCAGCCACTGGGAGCCTACAGAATGCTTTCCTCGCTGTGTGCAAAGTAACAACTGGGATCTGGTTGGGGTTTAATATACACATTACAATCTCGGTATATCGATGCCTCTGCCTCCTGAGAGAGCGACTACTCACTATCTATTTCTGAAAACAACCTAACTAGGAATAAAAGTGCAGTTCTATGGTAACGTCTCCTCAGGCGGCTGGATTCTTTTCTGGGTCATTCAGAACACGGGCGAGACCGAAATGATTGACATCATTTATTTTTAAAATAAAACCATGCACGGTTGTTGGCACATGTGACACATATATACTCACGTCCCAACTACCGAAAGAGGAAGTAAAATGCTCTAAGCTCTGCTGTGAACGCTGGAATAAAGTCCTAAGAAGAAATTCTAGAAGATGTAACGTGTCTGAGGCTCGGATAGAGTTCCAGGCTGATGCTTCACGGTTCAACTCCTCAGCCGGTCCAACACAGGTCACTAGCTGGCTGGTGAGGAATCAGTTTTCTTCTTATGTAGTTCTGGCCAATACTCCACCCCCAATACCACCCCCATTATATCCCCAATATTACCCAAAATATCACCCACAATATCACCCACAATATCACCCACAATATCCATAGACTACCCCCAATTTCGTCCTTATCCACTAGAGAGGTAGAATTTTTCGACTTGCAAAACCTTTGTGATCTTATTGGCAAGCCCCCTGAAAATGGTATCTCACAAACTTGCTGGTGTAGAGAAATAGTTGTGAGAGGAACATTTGAAAAAAAAAGTTTGCTCTTGCACCTAGTGTTTTTGCATAAATTTAAGTTCAAATTTAAAAGAGTCGAACAATTCCGATTTTTCGAATTTTTTTACTTGACTATTGCACCTTAATTTGTGAAAAACTATTTGTGTTAGAGACTTAATTTCTTTTTTGTAGTATACCCCCAACCTTCCTACTAGCCCCCCCCCCTAAACCATTCATAGTTTGGTGATGATGCCATGCTCAGGGCATTAAGTCGAAAACCGGCGGAAATGGTCCGAATTATTTGAAAAAAAAATTCGACCATACTAATTAATCACCCACAATATTACCCCAAAATCACCCCATTAATCACCCACAATATCACCCACCAATATCACCACAAAGATCAACCCTCATTATCACCTCCCCAAATACACATATCACCCACCACTTATCACCCCAATATATCACCCACTCATTATTCACCCACAATCTCACCACTCATTATCACTCTAATATCACCACCCTTATCACACCACAATATCACCCTCATTATCACCCACAATATCACCAACTCATTATCACCCAAATATCACCACCATATCACCCCTAAACAAATGACCCCCATACCCCTCATTATCACCCATACAATACACCACTTCATTCTCACCCACATATCATCCATCATTATCACCCACAATATCACCATAACCAATTAGCACCCACGAATATTACCCACAATTCCACCCTCACTTAGCAACCCACAAATATCACCACCATTATCACCAAACCAACAATATACCACCCAATATACCCCAATATCACCCCCATTATCACCCACAATATCACCCCCATTATCACCCCCATTATCATCACCCCAATATCACCCCATATCACCCATCATTATCACCCACATATCACCCCCTTTATACACCCACAATATTACCACCCCATTATCACCCCCATTAATATCAACACCACAATTTCACCCACAATATACACCCTCTTATCACCCACAATAACACCAAACCTAAATTTCACCACAATATTACCCACAAATATCACCCCTCTTAAATCACCCCATGATCCCCCCCATATCAATCCACAATTCACCCCCAAATTATCACCACACAATAGCCCCATAATCACTCCCAAATACACCCCCAATATCCACCCCACAATATCCGCTCCCCATATAAAAAATCAATCACGCCCATTACTACAAAAAAAATAACCAAACCAACTACATATCACTAACTTCTCTCAACACACTCCACAAACGCTAGCTCACTCATAGATCATAACTACCCTCATATCAGACAGTATTCCCTGTGTCCAACCTCACTACAAATCCACAATTGGGTACGAATAGGCGACCGTTAGATAACTCCCGAAACTCATTCTACATCCAGAGAAGAGACAATGATCAAGGCACTCCTCTCACACATACTCTACCCCCCTTCACGACTCATTCACCCCCCCAATATCGCCCTCATTAATCACCCAATATACTCAACCCTCATTATCACCACACTCAATTCACACCCACCAACACCCCACCCATGTATCGCCGCATCTTTACCCCAAAAATAGTCACTCCCAAATATCGCTCACAATATTATCCCAACCAACCCCCCATTATCAGCCCCAAATATTACCCCCCATTATCACCCCAATATCACCCCCATTATCACTCAAATTATTTTCCATTGAGACAGAGTCGCCTGCAGTTTCGACCAATCAACTTCCAGCAGAACCTGATCCTGTCACATGCTGCAGACACCCCAGGAACAGCTGCCCATACACAGGCAGGTTATCCCTCAATAGTTGAGGGACGGGCTACAGAGTTATGGCGTCATTGGCCCCTCAGAGGATCGTGTATGGGCACCGTAAATTGCAAGGCCCCTGAACATGGTATCATCACCAAACTTGCTGGAGATGTAGAGAAGGGTTGGGGGATATACTACAAAAAAGTATTGCTCTAGCACATGTGGCTTTTGCATCAATTAAGTTCAAAGTCAAGTCGAAAATTAGAAAGTCGAAAATTAGAAAGTCGAAATTTCTACTTTGACCTTAATTTATGCAAAAGCCACATGTGCTAGAGCAAAACTTATTCTTTCCTAATGTTTCCACAACCCTTCTCTTCATCTCCAGATTTTGGTGATGATACCATGTTCAGGGTCTTTGCAATCAACTCAAAAAGTCAGCTAATCAAAAAATTCGACCATCTCTACTGAAGACACAGACAAGCAGGGTCACATCCAGGGCAGGAACGGACTACCCCCTCCTCTGTATCACATTTATATGTCTCCTGGAGAAAGGAACCTACCTTCAGCTGGGCTGACTTATCTACAGTATGAGAACACACATTAACTGTTTCATCGCCCAATCCCTTAGTTGAGGTGCCATGCTCTCCTCCAATCACCTGTGCAGCCAGGTCACATGATTCAGCAATGACATTGCCCGGTTAATATGACGTGTGTCATACATCATATGCACCCACACATAGCAGCGCCACTCGACCGGTGTTAGACAGAAGACATAGACACTGATATTGTTGGCTGTGACACATGTTTATTGATCATATATAAAACATGGTATGTAAACGTGAAATTCATTAACCATTCGGCTGCTGATGAGGTAAACGATACATAAAAAACACACTAAAAAGGACGAACAATACACAGCACGTACCATGCTACGATATACTGCCCAGACACGAGGGAGGCCGCCATGACAATGAAGTCCCTCAAAGCTGTCTGGGAAATAAAAGTCCATCATTTCATTCCATTGTATGAATCCCCTGTATACAGCCAGGGCAATTGCATAGAGGAGGTAGTGTCCCCTTGTACCCAAGATGCCCCGGGGCCAGGAGTCTATTTAAGTGAAGGGCCGGCACCTAGGGTGGTGCTCAGTGGGAATGGACCTGATGGAGATGGTGTAACTGGGCGAGCTCTCCACTCCAGGGCCGATCTCCCACACCCGTCTGTTCTGGCGTGCGTGCAGCCAGAGAGCAATAACACGCATTGTTCCAGCAAGGCCCATTTACTTCCTGGTGCAGCATTATCAGCCATCCACCCGCAGACCTGTACTAGCATTATGATGAGGTAGATGTTGGCCCCCACTCCGTGGGTCCTGCCAATGTTGCAGAGAATGGACTGCCCACGTTGTTACTGTGTCTGTGGACCGCACCAGCTCCTGGGCCACGCAAGTACCAGCTACCTTTGGCCTTATTACCCCCTACCCCACGTGGGCTAGATGGTCTGGTTGGCCTTTCAGCCTATTCCGTTTATTCTGCTGGCCACAGCATTGGACCCTGTGGATTACAGTTGAACCAGTTATCATTGTGTTTACTGCCCCTCTAGGACTGGAGGACAAACTGCGGCTGGACTATATTACTCAGGACTTATTGCTGAGGACTCTACTTATTTTAGCCATCTGTTTGCCAGTTTGGTTATAGTGTGACCCTTACCAGGCCTCGGGGTTAAATAAAGTCTAAGCATTTCAGCCGCATCTTTTCGTCTGGTTGGTTCATGAACCTTACAATTCCATGTAACGCTCTGTGATCTACAATAAAGTACTACTGTGTCTGTCTTTGGAGAGAGGCAGAGATCCTCGTGGGAGGGGCTTACTCAGACAGAATGAATAATATTATTCCAAATAATCTTTGATTCAGTGCAAGCAGATCTGCTCCAGACTACAGCTAAGGGGCCAACCTGACTTTTCACTACAGTCTGATCCTCCATGTTGATCACATGACCTTGCTGGAATTTATATATTGAAAGTCATGGATTCTAAAAAGATTTCCCTTAAAACTCAAGAGATTTGTGGTTTTGGATTTTACAGTCCAGCCATGAATATGTGTTTCACTTCCACATAGTAGATTTATATTACATTGCTTGCTGGGACCTCGGGCTGGGGGGCTTTACATGAAGGACTGGGTCTCGGGCTGGGGGGCTTTACATGGAGAACTGGGACCTCAGGGTGGGGGGCTTAACATGGAGGACTCGGACTACGGCCTAGGGCTTCACATGGAGGACTGGGACCTCTGGCTGGAGGGCTTCACATGGAGGACTCGGACTTCAGCCTGGGGGCATCACATGGAGGACTCGGACTTTGGCCTGGGGGCTTTACAAGGAGGACTGGGACCTCTGGCTGGAGGGCTTCACATTGGGGACTAAGACTTCGGCCTGGTGGCTTCACATGGAAGACTGGGGAGGTCCCAGTCCTCTGTGTGAAGCCACCAGGCTGGGGAGCTTCACATGGAGAACTTGGACCTCAGGCTAGGGGGCTTCACATGAAGGACTGGGACATCAGGCTTGGGAGCTTCAAATGGAGGACTTGAGCCTCAGACTAGGGGGCTTCAAAAATCTTACAAATGGTGGTAATATCAGCGAAGTAGCATCATTTGCTCAGTTCTGGATGTATAAATCTGAAATACATAAAAAAGCAGCATCAGTAGAACTATACATATTGTGTATATAGATGGATATCTAGCAGAGTGGGTGGGAGAAAACTAAATACGGCTTTATAGAAAGAAAGCTGAATATACTCCACCTATCATCAGGGGAGCAGCACTGAAACGAGGAAGCGAAGCCCAGCCTATACAAAGATGGCCGCTTCTATGAGACATGATGTAGAACACAGAATTCTATAGTTCTATCTTTTTCATAAATACATCCCGTTCCAAATTATTTTACAAATGATATTATTCTCTGATTCTCCTAAATAGTCCGACCTCTTATTTGTAGCAGCTTACATCCCAGAATAAGGGGCCAATACACGGTGTCTTTGGTGTAGATATGGTGCCCTTTATTGAAGTAACTCCGTAGACCTTACAGTCTATGCCATGTCAGCCATCAGGGAGCAGCTGCTGCCGGTAGCAGTCTCTGCCCTAGCCCTTCTCCAACCCAGTGTCACTCCTCAGGCTAGGGCTGCCCTTGCCCCCAACTGGGGGACAAGAGTAATGCACACTCAGTGTCTGTGGATCCACGGGGCGGCATGGCCCGCCTCCCACAGGATTCACAAGAGCTTCTCTTACTGCTCTCTAACGAAACAAAGCTCCACCCCTTGTTGGACATTATATTACCTCTGTCCCATAGGCTGACCACTCCCAAATGGCATGTCATGGTTACATCAGATGGAAAGTTCAAGCATTCTATTTGACCTTAAGTTATTCAAAACAGTTACTCATCATAAATCTGTCTTGCGCAGCAACATATCCTGACTAACCCTAATAAAGCACAATGAACCCTTCACCAACCCTGGTAACCATATACACAGGATTGAGGTCAGGGGAGAATGGGGGTCACACGAGTGTCTTCCGTTTATGCTGATATAGAGGTATTCCTTGCAGGAAGGTGGTGGATTGTCCGGCATGAAGATACATAATTAGGGAAAGCTCAGTTCTTCATTAAGAACCATGGAAGGAAGTGATCATTTGGAGACTCCACATACTTTCCAGAGGTCATTTCACACCATCAGGCACCATAAGGTTTTACCAGCTCTCTTCCCATGATTCTGGCCCAAAACATGACTCCAACCCACTCCTTGCTGACGTCGCAGCCTTGATGGAACATGGTGGCCGTCCACCAACCATCCACCACTCTATCTATCTGGACCATCCAGGGTTGCCAGTACTGCAGTTCTGGGCCTCTGCAGTCGTCTATGTGATTGGTTAGGGGGTTGAATAGAAGGTTTATACATAACTGCGATCCTCTGGGGGGTCCGGCATCTTGATGTTCCTGGGACTCCAGCAGCTTCATATCCCTGTTTGCTTCAATGTGACGGCATTTTAGCAGCTGCTCACTTATCTGATGTATTTATCTGGCATAAACCTTCCACATTGTATCTGCAGAACCCCGTCTGTGCTCCAAGTCACCACAAATCTTTTACCGTTGGCAGCAGCCAAGAAAGTGAGTGAAATACAGCAGCTTTTTCTCTAGGTAGGTCTTATCTTCGGGGGAGGGCTTATATTAGAAGCACAGGGGGAAGTTCAGCTAGGTAGGTAGGCTTTAGGGGTAGGTCTTACTTTCGGGGAAATGCCATACTTATAAGGCTATGTCTCCACTGCGTTGTGTAATCGGGACCCCCTGCATTAAGCGCAGTCCTTGGCTGGGGTCCCGATGGAGTACATACACATTACCTACAGTGCAGTACATCAACCTCCGGCCGGCTGATAGGCAGGACGCAGGGGGTCCCGACGGTCACACAACCCAGTGGAGACATAGCCTGAGATTAATGAAAATAATGGTTATTTGGAACTTACAAGCAATGCTGTATACAGAAATACTTACTCTCAGTCTGCAGTCCGCGGAATGACATCTCAGCTGTAGAAAGAAATATCTAGTCAATGACACGGGTCACATGACTTTTGTATTTGGGGCGACATAACAGGTTGGGGGGTTACCTTTGCGCCCCCTCAGGTACACGATCACACCGGCGATGATTAGTACGGTTCCGAGAACAAATCCCACAAAGCCAGTTGCCACCTTCTTCCTCGCTGAATCTGATGAATGGGGGTCTGTGAAACACGGAACATTATAGATCACGAGCAACCAGTTCAATGCAATCACTATTGATTACCCATCAGTCATCTCTGCTCCCCCCTCCCCCTCTGTCACTCCAATAGCCAATGATTTGTACTTTCAGCTGGTGTACAGGGTGATGATAAAATCTGAAGAAGGATCTGGTTTCTACATATTTCCACTCAGATCTGTGTTAAAAGTGTTTGCCTGATCTTGACTTTCCAATGCAATGAGTCAGCGGCACTGTTCATTAAGCTCAGTCCACAAGGAGAACAGTCCTAGGGTATGAGTGAAAGTGTAAGGGACTCATTGGGTTTTTTAAGACTTACTACACAGATTATGAGCGAGGATGTAAAGCTTATTCAAAATGTCTTTAGACTATAAATATACGTACGCCAGTCTACTCTGAGCGGGGTCTCCTGGCTGTCATGGAGGACCTCGCAGGTGAAGGTGTCTCCTCTCTGTATCTCCGTCTCCAACATGACCAGGACCTGGAAGGTCCAGTCCCCGTTCTGGAAGATCTCTGTAGACTGAACCTGAGCTGTCTCCTCCTCACCATTCCGGTACCATTTCACCTCTATCTCGGACGGGTAGAAGCCATGAACGTTACACACCAGCATGCGGTGCTCTGACTGGGAATCTTCATCGTTCGGCATTAGGGAAACCTTGATCTTTGGAATAACTGGAATAAAGAGAAACAAAAGTCAGAATGTGATTTGCAATGTCCAGACCAACGACGATTTACCCCAAATCTATAAACCAGAACCCTTATGTGATAATTCTGGATCTACCAACCCCAAGGCTTCCAAGGTGTCATGGTGAACCCTTGTCCATGCCAACGCTCAGAAACTCAGAAACCCTGCCAATCCCTTTACACAATAATAAGAGATCGAACATCAATTGATTGTCCAACCACACAGTGTTATCGATTCACAACCGACTGTTTTCTTTAGTACAATTGAATACAAATATATCGAAATACATAGAAAATCTGTCAGATACTTGAACAATCAATGTACCAGCATATCTGATCACTTTCTCTGTTTGATACTGATCACTTGTTGTCGATCCTACCAGGTGTGCAGGAATCTATGCCATTCGGACAACATAAACAGATAAATTTTTTGGTCAATCGAATGGAAATCTCAACCCGTGTATGGGGCCCTATAGACCAGGATATGCCACGCAAATGCATGTGATTCATTGATCATCATCCATTGTGAACTCCTTTATAGAGTAAAGGCCCCCATCACGTGTTCTAGATATTTAGATCAATTTTTTATTGGATGTACTATGGGCGCAATGACACTCCAATTCCTTGTTCCCTTTGCCACAGTCGCCGTTCAGGTCCAAGCCACTAGGAGTCCTCGGAATGCTTTCCTCACTGTGCACAGTATAACAATTGTAATCTTTTTGGGGTGTGTATATACATAATACAATCTCAATTGTATTGCTGCCACCACCTCTCTCGAGAGCGAGAGGACTCCGCACTAGTCATTCTTGTGAAAGAAAAGATCATTTCAAACGACCTAACTAGAAATAACAGTGCAACACTATGGTAACGTCTCCTCGGGCGGCTAGATTCTTTTCTGGGTCATTCATAACATGAGCGAGACCGAAATTATTGAAATAATTTTTTTTAAATAAAATTGTTCATAAAAAGATTATAGAGAAAGATAAAAAAAAAACACTAACAAATGAACAGTGATTGATTGGATTGTGAAAATAAATGGGGTTAAAATCAGAGATGGTCGAATTTTTCGACTTCCTAACTTTGTGAGCTTATTGCAAAGCCCCTGAAAATCACCAATTGCTGGAGATGTAGAGTAGGGTTGTGGGACATTTGAAAAAAAGAAGTTTTGCGCTAGCTCCATGATTTTTTTGCATAAATTAAGTTCAAAATTAACAGTCTAGACACCCCCCCACCCAAACCCCGCCCGTCCTGGTGATAATAGAGATAGTATTATGGGGTCTGAATATTAGTAGTGACCTGCCATCTCTGGTGATAATACAGTAGTATTGGGGTGATTCATATAGTGTGACTCCCCACCCATCCTGGTATAACATAGAGATCTTATTGGGGAGAGATTATATAGTGACCTTACACGTCTTGGTATCATAATCAGATTTGTATTGGGGTTTATACTAGTAAAGGACCCCAACCCATCGCTGGTGAATAGCACAGAGATTCTATTGGGGTGGATATATAATAGTGACCCCCCCATCCTGGTATACATAGACGCATGTATTGGGGTTGTTATCATATAGTGACACCCAAATGCGCCTTCGTATATATAGAGATATATTGGGGTCGATATATGTAGTGACCTCCTAGGTCCCCCTGGTATAATACACGAATGTATTGGGTGATGATTAGGTAGTGACCTCCCTCCGTCCCTGGTATAATACAGATGTTTATTGGAGGTGATATATATAGTGACCCCCGCCCCCGTCCTGGCTATAAATTAGATACTGTTATTGGGTTGATATATAGATAGTGACCCCCCACCCTCCTGGGTTATAATAGAGATATATTGGGTGAGTTGATATAGTATGTAGTGACCCCCCCATTCCTAGTAACAATAGAGTATGTATTGGGTGTGATATACATAGGTGACCCACCCCATCCTGGTTAATGAGATGATATTTCGGGGTGAGTATATATAGTGAACCCCCCCCCATCCTGGTATAATAGAAAAAGATATCATTGCTGGGGTGATATGACATAGTGACCCCCCCATCCTGGTATAATAGAGGATATATTGGCGGTTGATATAATTTAGATAAGTGTTTTAAACCCCCACACCATCCTGGTATAATAGAGATGTATTTGGGGTGGTAATATAATATAGTTGACCCCCAGTCCTGGTATACATACAGTATGTATATTGGGGTGAATATACATGAATGACCCCCCGCTTCCTGTGTATAATAGAAGATAAAAGTATTGGGGTGTATATTATAATAGAGTGACGCCCGCCGTCCTGGTATAATAGAGGACTTAGGTTTATGGGGTGTATATATCACAGTGACCCCAAGTGCCCCCCCCGTCCCTGTGTCATAATGAGAATATATTGGTGGTGATATGGGTTGGATATATTATAGTGTAGACCCCCCCATCCTGGTAATAATAGATGATATCTTGGGGGTAATGATAATCCATAGTGACCCCCCAATCACTGGTTAATAGAGATTATTGGGGGATATATATAAGTGCCCCCCATCCTGGTATACATAGAGTATAGATTGGGGATATATATAGTGACCCCCACCCATCCTGTTAGAAATAGAGATTTATTGGGGTGATATATATAGTGACCGCCCCACCCATCTGGTAAATAAGATATATGGGGTGATATATTAGTGACCCCACCCATCCTGGTATAATAGAGCCTGTATTGGGGTGATATATATAGTGACCCATCCTTGTGTAAAAAAAAAAAAAAATACAGAGTATTATTGGGGGTGATATACCTAGTGACCCCCCGTCCGGGTATAACTAGAGTTGTATTGGTTGATATAAATAGTGACCGCCCCGTTCCTGGATATAATAGAGATATATTGGTGGAATATGGGGTGATATATATAGTGACCCCCCCATCCTGGTATAATCCTATGTATTGGGGTGATATATAATAGTTCCCCCGTCCTGGTATAATAGAGATATATTGGGGTGACATATATAGTGACCCCCCAGCCTGGTATAATCAATGTATGGGGTGATATATATAGTGACCCCGTCCTGGTATAATAGAGATATATTGGGGTGCTATATATAGTGACCTCCCCTCCTGGTATAATAACAGATGTATTGGGTGTGCTGATATATAGTGACCCAACCCTGGTATAATAGAGATGTATTGGGGTGGATATATATATTGACCCAAACCCTGGTATATATAGATGTATTGAGATGATATAGTAGTGACCCCCCTGTCTGGTATAATAATCTTATTGGGGTGATAATATAGTGACCCCCCTGTCCTGGGTCTAATACATTTATTGGGGTGATATATATAGTGACCCCCCTGTCCTGGTAAAATAGAGATGTATTGGGTGATATATATAGTGACCCCCCCCCATCCTAGTACAATAGAGATTGTAGTTGGGGTGATAGATTATAGTGACCCCTCCCATCCCTGGTATAATAAAGATGTTTGGGGTGGATATAATAAGTGATCCCCCCCATCCTAGTACAATAGAGATGTAATTGGGGTGAATAATAGACGCCCCCTGTCCGGGTATATAGAGATGTTTTGGGGTGATATATATATTGACCCAAGACCCTGGTATAATAGAGATGTATTATGCGGTGATATATATATGCCCCCCCTGTCCTGGGATAATAGAGAGTATTGGGGTGATATATATAGTAGACCCCCCTCCTGGTATAATAGAGATGTTTGAGATGATTATAGTGGACCCCCCCATCCTGGTATAAGAAAGATTTATTGGGGGTTTGATAATATATAGTTACCCCCTTTCCCTGTAATAGAAGTATGTATTGAGGTGATCTATATAGTGAACCCCCCATCCTGGTATATAGAGAATTTATTGAGGTGATATATAAGTGACCCCCCTCCTGGTAAATAGATCTTATTTGGGTGATACTATAAGTGCACGCCCCCTGTCCTGGTATAAGAGAGATTTATTGGGTGATTATTATGACCCCCCATCCTGTATAATAGGCGATGTTTTAGTGATATATATAGTGACCCCCCATCTGGAAATAAGATGTATTGAGGTGATATAATATAGTTCACCCCCATCCTGGTATAAATGAGATGTCTTTAAGGTGATATCTATAGTGACCCCCCTCCTGGTTATCATAGGAGGTATGAGATGATATATATAGTGACCAGTGACCGCCCCCATCCTGGTAAGAATAAGATGTATTGGGGTGATGATGGTCGTTGTAGGACCTCTCCCCCTCCGGCTGATGACCCTGAAGTCCCTGCTGCCCTAATTTGTATAGTATACACTATTTGTCTTTCACTCCTTCACTGCGGCTCTCTTCCATTTTCCAAAGCCTCCGTATCCTGTTCCAAGTGGTTGGCGCTGTTTTTTACCGAGCTTGGTTTTCGCTATGTATATCCTATATCGCTGGTCAGTAGACAAGCTCCTCCTGATTTGAAATATCGGTCACAAGCGGATTTTCTCAGTGCGTTGATGTAGTGACACTTCTGATTTTTGTCCAACACATAATCAAGCGGTCCTCTGTGAATGGATGATCAGACTGTTTAATAATAACAGGGTTCAGGCTGATTTTCCTCGTCACCGCCCTACATACAGTTGGGGACAGGCACTCCCATTCGCTCGTCCTGGCCTGACATCTAGGGGGGCCTGGGGGTCCTGTGTCCCCGTACTGTGCGTTGGCTCCTACAGCAGCCTCCGCTCATCTTCTTCGTTATAATCCAGAGAGAGGATGAGATCATGCAGCGCCCCCTCCCATTGCTGCAATGTTGTCCCCTGATGCTCTAGTACCTTTGGACAGGCAACGTGTTTCATTGGTGACATCCAGTGGCTGAAGTTGATATTGCTTCACTTATTTTTTAAGATGTCCAAATCTTTCAGTTTTTTTATTGTTAATGTATGCAGTTGTCACTTTGGATAACGCCGTGAAACATTAATAACTTAGAATGTGTGAAATTGGGAATATTAATTACTGATCACAAAAACAACAAACTTGGTGCTTCGAATGTGTTGGGAGCTGGGGGGTTAAAGAGTAGTATACAGGCTGCTTGAAAGTCTGTGAACCCCTCAAGTGGTTAGATTTTTCTGTTGTTTACACCATAGATTTTCTCATTCTATCATCACCATGTTTATTCATAAATGTCAGATATATTCACATTGCAGGTACTTGATTATAGGTTTTGTTTAAGAAGTTGCCCAAAACTACTGAAACATGGACCTTAGTGTATGTGCAAAAGTAAGTGAGCGCCAGCTGCATTGGTTACTTCGAGCAGGTAAAAGACGCAGGTGGAACACTTGGGTGCTTAATCAATCACATTAAGCAACAAGTAAATGAGGCAATCCTGAAAATGTTTTGTGCCCTGCACTAATTAAAAGAGAGAGGCACCCAACTGAACCACTGTGGTCCCCATACAAATCAACAATGCACAATAGCAAAGGAGATATCCGAGACTGAAGAATAGGGTAGTGAACGCCCATCATTCTGGGAACGGCTATAAGACCATCTCCAACAAGATTCCAGCTCCATCCATCCCCTGTACGGCGATCAGTTACAATGGAGGGCCTTCACGGACAGCACTTTGACCCTAGAAGTGGAGACGTCCCATCAAAATCACCCAGAAGCACCAGAAAAAAATAACAGGTAAGGCCAACCCACACATCACCTCTAGAAGAGTTGCAAGGCCGCTCTGGCAGCATCTGGGAACAAATGTGCATGCGTCTACAATCAGACAAATTTGAATAGCCATGACATTCATGGGAGGGTTGCGAGAAAGGAAGCCTCTGCTCATCTCAAAAAGTCACAAACTGCCCTTTTCAACTTTGCCAAGAGCACTTGGCCAACCAGAGCCTTCTGGAAGTCCTTCTCTGACAGACAAGTCCTAAATTAGAATATTTGTCACACAATAACCGACAGTTTGGAGAAAAAATCAACACGGCATAGGAAAAAGACCCTCCCTCCCAAACCGTGAAGTATGGCTGTGGAAATGTAAAGCTCTGGTGCTGCGTTTTCTGCTGCTGGGCATGGACGACTCCAAGTAGCCACGGAATCATTAATTTCTTCGTGTTATCAACAATTCTCGACCAGAATCTCCTTTCCCATCAGTCAGGGGTTGAAGCTGGACGAAGATGGATTATGCACAAGAAATGACCGCAAAGCATTGGCCCGCAAGAACGTACAAAGGATGGCTTCAGAAGAACGAGGATTCGCACTCTGGATTGGCCCCTTCAAAGTCAGACCTTAACCCCATTGAAATGTTGTGGAGAGACCTGGAAAACGTTGGTACATGCCAGCTTTCCCTCCACTGCTCTCAACTGGCTGAGTTGAAGAAGAGGGTAGTGACAGACACCAATCGTCTGGGAAAGGCCATAAGACCATCTCCAAAAGATTCCAGCTCCATCCCATCCACTTAACACAGATCATTTTACCAATGGAGGGCCTTCAACTGACCGCACATTTTGCCTAGAAGTGGACGCCCATCAAAAATATCACCCAGAAGCACCATAAAATAATAAACCAGTACAGGCCAACCCACAATCACCTCTAGAGATTTTGCAGGCATCTCTGGCAGCTCTGGGACAAATGTGCATTGCGTCTACAATTCAAACGAAAATTGAATAATAGCCATGACTTCATGGTTTCATGGGAGGGTGCTAGAAGAAGCCTCTGCTCTCAAAAGGCACAAAAGAAACTGGCCGTTCACAACTTTGGCCAAGAGCCTTTGGACAAACCAGAGGCCTTCTGGAAGTCCATCCTCGGACAGAACAAGTCTAAAATAAAATAGTTGGTCACCATCAAACCGACATGTTTTGGGAGAAAAATCAACCAACACGGCCTATGAGAAAAGAACCCTCTCCCAACCGTGAAGTATGGCGGTGGAAATGTGAAAGTCGTGGTGCTGCTTTTCTTGCTGCTGGCATGGAGACGACCCTATTGTCCAAGGAATCATGAATTCTTCGGTTAGTCAACCGATTCTCGACCAGAATCTTCTGCCATCAGTCAGGGAGTGAAGCTGGGCAAGATGGATATGTCAACAATACAATGACCCAAAGCATTCCAGCAAGAGTACAGGAATGGCTTCAGATACGAGGATTCGCACTCTGTGATTGGCGCCAGTACAAGTCCCAGAACCTTAACCCCATTTGAAATGTTGTGGAGAGACCTGAAAAAGTTGGTACATCCGATGTCCCTGCCAACGTCTCTCAATGGCTTAGTTCTGCAAGGAGTAGGGCAAAAATCCCCATACGCATATGTGAGAGACTGGGACGTGGTTCCAGGAGACGTTTAGTTTGGAGTAATGGCTGGCAAAGGGTAGGAGCCACAAGCTTACTACTACAAGGGTTTCACATACTTATTCAACCATTAAGATTTTCATTGTTGGGACATAAAAAACCTCCTTTGTTTACTTAAATAATGAAATTACTCTTTTTTGTGTGTTGTCTCCTATTTGGAAGGTGTGCTTTACAATTGGGATTTGATGTAGGTCTATAAGTTTCTGTAAATGTTTTTGCACAAACCGTGACCATGTCCTGGAAGGGTTCACTTACTTTTCAGCACAGCACTGGTGTAGAGAAGCACTGTGTGACAGTTGAATTTAAATTATTTTTGCCAGTAGCTTCCCTTTGAGGCAAGGTGCTCCCTTTCTCTGTCTGTGTCCCCCTTCTACTCTCTTAGCATTGCCCATGCTGACCCCCATCCATCGTGAAGACCGGATCCCCTGTTGGACCAGGGCAATCTATCCCTTTCTTACCTGAGTGCATGGGATGCGGCTTTCATAGGTGTCCTAGAGTCAGAGGTCGATACGGCAGATTCCTCCCCGTTCCGTCTTCATGGGAACCGTTTTGGCTTCTGACTACCTTCCTATCCTGGGAGAGAGCATCAGCCAACCCTCCCTGCGCAGCTGGGTTAGATTGTTTGGAACTTTAGTTCCCTACGCTTGAACCCCAATTCCTTCTATAGTTATGGTGTAAGAACTGTATTATTCCTCCAGAAACATTTACAACCCTTAAACAGCTGCGTGGACATCATTTGACTGTTTCCAAGTGGTTTGGGTTCCGAACTTACCTAGTTGGGGACCGAAGTATCTGATGGCGGCCCTGCTGAACTGCTGAGACGGACGATTAATTATTAGTAGAGCGGACACCTTGGGAAGTACTTTGGTCCCGTATAATTTGCTGGGCTGATTTAGATTTGCGTGATTTGCGGACAATTTTGTGGCATAAAGATCCCATGTCCGCGCAACAGTCGTGCC
>JAHGUE010000013.1:262743-275535 GCA_036250615.1 Ptychadena robeensis | reverse complement strand
GTCTGAGTACAGGAGCGCTCTGGAGCAGGTTGTCATCCAGGATGTCTCTGTACATTGCTGAATCATCTTTCCCTTTATCCTGACTAGTCTCCCAGTTCCTGCCTCTACATCCCCACAGCCACCACCATGCTTCACTGTAGGGATGCTGCCACCACCATGCTTCACTGTAGGGATGGGATTGGCCTAGTGATGAGCAGTGCCTGGTTCCCTCCAAACATGACGCCTGACATTCACACCAAACAGTTAAATCTTTGTCTCATCAGAGCAGAGAATTGTGCGTCTTATGGTCTGAGAGTCCTTCAGGTGACTTGTGGTAAACTCCAGGCTGCTGCCATGTGACTTTTACTAAGGAGTGGCTTCCGTCTGGCCCCTCCCCCATACAGGCCTGATGAATTGCTGCAGAGATGGTTGTCCTTCTGGAAGATTCTCCTCCCCCCACAGAGGACCTCTGGAGCTCTGACAGAGTGACCATCAGGTTCTTGGTCACCTCCCTGACTGAGGCCCCTCCCCCGATCACTCAGGTTAGATGGCCAGCCAGCTCTAGGAAGAGTCCTGGTGGGTTTACACTTTTTCCACTGACAGATGATGGAGGCCACTGTGCTCATTAGAACCTTCAAATGTTTCTGTGACCTCCCCCAGATTTGTGTCTCTAGACAATCCTGTCTCGGAGGTCTACAGACAATTCCTGTGGCTTCATGCTTGGTTTGTGCTCTGACATGAACTGTCACCTGTAGGACCTTATATAGACAGGTGTGTGCCCCCCAAATCATGTCCAATCACCTGAATGTACCACAGGTGGCCTCCAATTATCTGCAGAAACATCTCAAGGATGATTAGGGGAAACGGGATATACCTGACTCACTTTTGAGCTTCATGGCAAAGGCTGTGAGTACTTATGTACATGGGCTTTCTCACAAATTTTTTTATTTTTAATAAATTTGCCAGAACCCCAAGTAACCTCCTCTCACGTTGTCATTCTGGGGCGCTGTGTGCGGACTGTAGCTACACGTCTCTAATATTGTATTTCCATTCCTACAGTTGCTCCGGAGCTTAATGTGTTTGCTGATAGTGATGAGCAGCATAGGCAATATTCGAATTCGTGATATTTCGTGAATAATTCTACTAATATTCGATTCTATATTCGGAAATTCGGATATTCGTGGTAATACCATGGATTGCGAAAATCATATTCGCAATTGCGAAAATCTTTAAAATGAATGGTCACATGCTATGTTTATTTTCGCAATGCGAATATTATTTTCGCAATACATGGCCATATTGCGAATATTCGGAATTGCGAATATCCGCCGAGATATTCGAGATATTGGCGAATTCTCGAATTGCCGATATTCGCAAAAAATATTCGGCATTCGAATATTCGAGCTCAACACTATTTGCTGAGAACCCTGTGATTGTGGGTGAGCCCAATACGCTCATCTGTTGGGCAACCAAGTTCTTCCCACCGGTGATCAACATGCGCTGGCTGAGGAACGGTCAGCCCGTGTCAGATGGAGTGACTGAGACGGACTTCTACGCGGCTCTGGACGCATCGTTCAGCAAGTTCCTGTACCTGGTCACCGTCCCTCGGGAGGGAGAAGTCTACACGTGTTCTGTGGAGCATGCTGGACTGTCCACCAACCCCACCAACAAGTTCTGGCGTAAGTACCACTGCAGACTGTGTCTCTGTGGTAATCTCCCCTGTCCTGGACCCATCACAGCTGGCAAGAAGGGAGAGAAGAGCGCAGAATCCCCCACTCCCCCTCCCTTTCTGCCTGAAGTGTGCTCTCTAGTGACACCATTGTTGTGGCCGAAAGTGGGTACTGCAGGGAATTTTTTACAACTGAGAACATCTCAAATTTTTAAATTTTTTTCCTGTTCTAAAAACAGGGTGCGTCTTATGGTCCAAAAATATGGTAACTGGGGCGCTTTATTTCTACATTCAAACAAAGGGGGGGGGGCGATCACATTCTCTCCAGCCGAGCCAGACTGCAGGGTTCAGTCATAGTAAGGGCCAGCCGTTGTGGGAGTTGCCATCCTTGGACTGAGCACTGTACAGTCCTTGGCACCCGCTACCTCCATGGTATTGGGGAACGAAGCCAACTCACATCCCAGGATGTGTCCTCTGCCTCAGAAAGCCTGTCCCATAGGCAGTGGCGGTTTTAGGCATGGGCAACCTGGGCGTCATGCAGGGAGCCAGCATCAGAAACTTTTTCTGATGTCCAGATGTCTCCCCCACAGCGCCCGCGCATACGAGGAGAGAGAAGGAATAGAGCCCTCCCCCTAAGGCTATCTCTGGGATAGGGGGTCAATAGTGTCTGAACGGGTATGTTTCCACATCCGTCGGGACCCCCTACACTGCCGTGAAGTGTGCTCTCTAGCGACACCAGTACTGTTGTGGCTGGAGATGGTACTGCAGGGATTTTTTTCCTAATTGGAGCACTTCAAATATTTTTTTACTTACTTTTTTACCAAAAAATTGGGCGCGTCTTATGGTCCGAAAAATACGGTCCTTGTTCATGGTTCAAGTTTCTATATATAATGGTTGGTTTTATATTTTGACAGATGCTGAGGTCCGTAAACATATTTCCGAGGCCCACGAGAATGTGGTCTGCGGCCTTGGCCTGGCTTTCGGGATCTGCGGAATCATTGTCGGCATCGTGCTCATCGTCAAAGGAATGAAGAGCGTGAGTCGTGGACGAGGACAATAACTCTTATACTCAGGTAAACTGTCACTTCATGTCACCTGTATGAAACACAGAACCACACTCATCTGTTACCAGGGCTCTCCTGATCCCTGTCCTGCAGCTTCAAAAATAAGGAATGCACCATATGGACAAAAGTATTGGTCCTTCTGGCCATATAGAGCATCTTATGACATCCCATCTAGCAGTATGGAAGTGCCCCCCCCCCCTCCGGTCATTCTAGTTTGGCTTTCCACCAGTGGGAATGGAGGGTCTGTGGGGATTTCTTCCAGGAGAACATTTGTGAGGTCAGAGCTCTGATGTCGGAGGAGAAGGTCAAGCTCACAGTCTCCACTCCTCCCCAACTACTTGTTGACCTTGCTGTTTAGACTTTTAATCCGGTCCTTTGTAACCCCTGCTCCTCTCTACGTGCTCCCTGCAATAAGTGGAGTGGACTTCAGCTAGCCACACACGGCCCGATGAACTAACAGATTAATAACAGATTAGTAACAGATTAGAGGAACAGCGCTCTCACAGCACCCGATGTTCCTCTTATCGCCAGGTGACCAACCTGCGGCCTGGGTGCCACATGCGGCCCTTTGAGGATTCTTTGGCGGCACCTGACACCGAACTGTTAATGCATAGGAACTCACCTATAAGCTGACAGGTCCTCGTCCATGGGAGGAGAGGTGACAAACTTACATGATAGGCATAATAAAAGCCAATCGGCAATACAGATGGCGCCTGAGCAAGGCCTCTGCTCCTCTAGTGTTGGCGGAGGATCAGCAGACAGGTGAGTGCCTAGGCTCCCACTATTCTAGATCGGCCTGCCGTCATTTTTTCATTAAAAAATTCATATAAAAGTCAGTATAGATTGAAAATGTTATGTGCGGCCCTTTAGTGATGCCGAGGGCCACACTTGTGGCCCTTCATATCAACTCCGTTGGCCACCACTGCTCTAATCTGTTTCTTCATCTGAGCCATCCACGCATCAATGGATCCTGCTCGAAGGAACTCGACCAAACATAAGCTGTGTGTGTTCAGCTAGCTGCTCTGTGTGTGTGAAGGGGGCGTGGCCAGCACAGGCACAGCTCTGCCAGAAGAGGAGGTGGGGCTGGCTGCAGACGGACTGCTCTCCCCAGCTGGAGAAGCTGTCTGCTTCTCAGGCTGTGGAGAGACCCGGGGGACTGGGAAACAGGGATCTTATTGTACTGTATGTGCCCATGTGGTGCACATTGATTACTGTCTGATTGATCAGCGATCAATCACAGCGTGGTGATGTCATCTGCAGCCCATCAGCTGTGCCATGGCCATACAGTGGGGGGTTGGGGACCTGACAACCTATTCATTCCAAGATTTCAGCGCCTAGCTGATTTTGCAACAATGTGAATATATTGGGTTAAGGAGCACCAGATAAACTCACCTGTAAGGAGATATTTGTATATTCCCCCCCATCGCTTCTCCTCTCTCTGGCCCCTCTGAGCAACGCCGCAGCTAGAACAATGTGTCAGATGAGACGTTCTTACACCACAACTCTTCACAGTCTATTCACTTTCTGTCCATTGAAAGACATTGTATCTGGCGGCCCCCGCTGGCCATTTGCGTTACTGCATTAACCTCTCTTATTTTTTTTTTTACAGCTTTTAGAACTTTTAAACCATCTAGAGTGTCCTGCTGGAAGTAAATGCTTTTCCGAGCTGAAAATCTGTCTGGGGAACTGAAACATGATTTTTACGTAATTGCTGAAAATGGGGAAATAACAATCTGAACATTTTATTCTTACACTGGAAACCTAAGAAACATGTTAGCGGATGTATGCTCAAGATCTAAAATCTATGTAAAATTAAAATTTGACTTACCTCTAAGCTGGTACCATGGGGTGTAGCGCTCCACAAAATATATATACCTACCTGCTGTTCCCTACAATCATATGAGAGATTCCATCTTTATCTGCCAGGGGAAATCCAATGTAATGCAGTGAGTGACCACTGGGGGTGCCACATAATTGGGTTTTCAATGGAAATATAATGGAAATATACCTACCTACTGTTCCCTGCAATCATATGAGAGATTCTGCCAAGGTTAAATCAGTGCAATGCCATGAGTGACCACTATGGGTGCTTTATAACAGTTTTCAATGGAAAAATCCTCTGTGTAATTTTTAATACAGAGCTGGTACTTTCCTGGCTGTCACTGCCCTAAGAGATGTCTGCTCTACCGCTGCATCAAAATAGGGGCCACAAGGGACCTTCTGAATGTACAAATTACAGGTACAGGTAGTACCAATTTAGTCCATAAAGGGCATTTTAATTTTTAAAGGATGCCATTAGAAAATTTGGTTACACAAAAAATGTTCCATCTTTATCTGCCAAGGTTAATTCAGTGCAATGCCATGAGTGACCACTGGGGGTGCCACAGAATTGGGTTTTCATTGGAAAAATCCATTGAAAATATACCTACCTGCTGTTCCCTGCAGTCGTATGAGAGATTCCACCTTTATCTGCCAGGGTTAATTCAGTGTAATGCAGTGAGTGACCACTGGGGGTGCTATATAATAGTTTTCAATGGAAAAATCCTCTGTGTAGTTTTTAATACAGAGCTAGTACTTTTCTGGCTGTCACTGCCCTCAGAGATGTCTGCTCTACCATTGCAATAGGGGCCACGAGGGACCTTTGTAAAAAGTGATAGGTCCTATTCACACCGCAACACGACCCCCGGGAGGATGTGATGTGCCACAGCCCATCGGCATTGCGGCACATGGCAGCTCAGTTGCGGTGCCGCGCGCGATACATCTGACCACTGGAATGGGAGCATGCTTGTTTTATACCCGCCTCTGAGGATCTCATTCCACCTGCTGTTCCCCACTACACACGCTAATCACATGACTTCACCTCTCTGCCATGTACCGCCATGGATGGACTTGATTTTGTTTCTCCAGACAAAGGGCCCCCACACCCCTTTAGATCTCTCTGTCAGATTTGTTTTACCAAAACCATGTAATATGAGGACCTTTCTAATGTTCTGTTCTATCTTTGAAGGCTCTGAGGGTCCCCATACACCTTCAGATTTCTCTGTCAGATTTCCTTAAGATCTCCTTTTGTTTTACCAAAACCATGTAATATGAGGGACTTTCCAAACCATCAAGTCTACCTGTGTTCAATCGCAGAGGACCCGGCACTACATAGTTGTTGGTAGATCTAAAGGATATCTGACAGAGAGATCTAAAGGTGTATGGACAGCTTAAAGCCCCCCATACACGTCTAGATTTTCTGTTCAATCAACTTAAAAAGATCAATTTGGGAAATTGGTGATTGATTGTATGTTTGCCAACTGTAGTAACAGATATTTGATCAACTTTTTGGGGATCAACGGAAAGTGTAATGAATTTCAAGACAACCAATTAAAATTTACCAGCACGTCCAATCCTTTTTCAATCAATTTTTTACCCAATTTTAATTGTTTTAGGTTGATCTAACCATGTACAGGGCTGCCATAGATTTTCAATCAATCAATCAACCCAAAAAATTGATTGAATTAAGTTGATTGGATGAAAAATCTAGAAGTGTATGGGGGCCTTAAGATTTCTCTGTCAGATTTCCTTTAGATCTCCATTTTACCAACACCATGTATTATGAAACCATCAAGTCTCCCTGTGTTCAATCGCAGAGGACCCGGCACTACATAGCTGTTGGTAGATCTGAAGGATATCTGACAGGGAGATCTTAAGGTGTATGGCCAGCTAAACTTTGTGGGACCAAAAGAAATACTGTGGCAGTATATGTGATATAACTTGTGCTTCATGCGGATTGGGAAGTGTTGCATTTCTTGTACCTAATGTTGGCTTTGTACCCTTTATCTACGTTGTGATCGATTCTGTACTTTTACGGCTTCTAATAAAGTAAAAATGGTTAAAGTTCCTACTGATAGCCGCCCCTTTCTTTATGTAACGTATATACTTGTGTATAAGCCTGATTTTTCAGTTTAAAGAATGTGCTGGAAAAGCCCCCCTCGGCTTATACTCGAGTCAGGGTCCTTCTTGCCTGTCCAGGTGGTCACTGGTTCAAGGCATCAGCAGCCTCTGGGAAAGGTCTGATGTGTTTCCGAGATCGGCTGGGGAAATGTAAACAAACTGAACTGCAGCGCCATCTAGTGGACTATTTGTGGAATTTTAATGAGAAAACTCCACTACTTATGATTCAAACACAAAAATAAGTTTCCATTCCATGTATTGGTCCCAATAATAAAAATTAAGAATTTTTTTCAGAAATCCCAGGGCCTCAGACTCGGGCCCTGTCCCCTCGGGAAAAAAGTTGAAGTTGTTGAGTGGGGAGGAGGGCAGTGTGTGCTAGCAAGAAAATCCACTCCTCTCCTTCCAAACAGAGTCGGGGGGGGGGGGGGGGGGGGGGTACTAACATACAGCTCATCAGTGGCTGTCCAGGGAACACGGTTGCTGGTTCCATGGGGCAGCCAAGCGAGGCCCAGAGATAATGCCCGTCGGGCCCCAGAACAAAATTGCCCGCTCCCCCCCCCCCTGGCGGCAGAAACCTGAATAAAGTGCAGAGTTATGAACTTAGAGCCATCCAGGCTGCACTGAACCAATCAGGTCACATGTCCATGGAGTACACAAACATTTCCATCAATAAAGAACATTTGTTACCTCATGCTCCGGGAAATGTGACAAACCGTCAACGGATCCTAAAATGTTTTTTTATTATTATTATTGGGACCAATACATGGAAGGGAAACTTATTTTCATGTTTGAATCATAAGTAGTGGAGTGCTCCAAATAAAATTTCACATATAGTCCACTAGATGGTGCTGCAGTCAAAACGATGGCAAATGGTGAAAGAAAATTAAAATTCTTGACGAGTAAAGCAGAATATAACCCCGTAGTCAACGTAGTCGAGTCCGTTGAGCCTCTGCATCGGCGGATGTGTAAACACAGCATTCGCCAAGCAGGTAAGTGAATGTGCTATGTCGGGACCTCCCGCCAAGCAATAGGCTTAGTGGAGGGGGTCCCAACGTATAGTGGAAACAAGCCCATAAGGGTATGTTTCTACATCCATCGGGACCCCCTACGTCAAGCGGTGCGCACATACACCTTACATACTCGGCGGATGCTGTGTTCTCACGACGGTGAGCTGTGCCACCGATGCAGGGGATAAAGTAGTCCAGTATGTTAACCCCTACATCGGCGGATGTCTGAACACAGCATCTGCTTGCCAGCTAAAGTGCGTCGGGACACCTGTCAAGCACTGTGCTTAATGAAGGGGGTCCTGACAGATCGCAGAACGCAGTGGAAACCCCCCCCCCCTCCCTTTTCTATGTCTCCACGGTGTTTTGTGATCTGTCGGGACTCCAACATTAAGCGCAGTTCTGAATCACATACGCTTTACCTGCTCGGCGGATGCTCTGTTCTCACGGCGCCGAGCCATTCCGCCGATGCGCGGGGTTAATGTAATACATCGGCAGAAGCTCAGCGCCGGTGGAACAGAGCGCCACCGGGCAGGTAATGTGGATGCAAGGTTTAACGTACTACACTACACTTTACCTGCCTGGCTGATGTCTGGACAGAGCAGGTAAAGTGTATGTGATCTGTCAGAACCCCCCCCCCCCCCACCAATCACTGCGCTTAACATAGGAATCCAAACTGATCCCGAAACGCTGTGGAGACATAGCCTTAGTGCCTTTCCTTCTCTCGGGTGATGGTTGGCATTACTCACGCATCTTATTTGTCGTCCCGGTATTGTTACATTTATATCTGAGCAGGTGACGGGGAGAGGCATCCGGGGATTTCCAGTTGTTTAATAAGTGATCTGCAATTCAAAACGAAACTGCTCAGACTACAAAATGAAACCGGGCCGTCTCATGTTATGAAGCCCCCTGTAACCTGTCCAGACATGGACCCCACAAGACCTCCACAGGTGTCCTGTGCTATATGACGGATCACTGTGCGACCAGCGGGATCGATAGCTCACTGGGGGCTCCATTCCATTACTAAACGATTAATTGAAGGAAAATGGAGGATCGCCCTGAGTATGGCCGGCTTGGACTAGCTGAAGGGGGCAATTCACACAAACGAAGCACCTGAAGGGGCCACAGTGTGAGGGTTTATCTGAGGAGAGCGGGTTTGCAGGCCAACCTTAGGACCTTTATTGGAATGGTGAATACACTGTACAAAGTTAATCATTCTCAGGGGTGACCATGTGTAACAAGGACTTGTTTGCACTCCCTGTGTTCAGTGCGGACCGACCGTGGGGAAAAAGACAGGGACACAACCCACTGAGGTGGAAACAATGTGTGGCATCTGCATTGTCAATATGGTGAAGCTGGAGGCATGTCCATTGCATTGATGGTAGTGTGCAGTAGACCACGAGCAATCCTGACAACCAAGGGCAAACAGCAGGCATGCCGATGGGCCCATGCCACCCTATGGAAACATAATGTAAATGTGTTATTAGGGGTGGTCCGAGGAAGATCGGCGCTCTGGGCAAGCACCCCCTCTGACACCCACTCCTGGGGAGAAAGAGGGGGGTGAGTCTCCTCCACCCCTTCTCTCTCCCCGAGTGGCCGCAGGGATAGGCGGGTGTAACGGTGGCTACCGCCTCCCTACTTACCGTTGCAGATCTATGCGCCCTGTTCAGCGGTGATTCTGTTACATCTACACACTTTCTTCCACCAGCGCGTGTCATTTTCTGTGATTTAAGGTATTTGTCATGTGACCTGGCTGACCAATAGTGGACCTCCTGCAGCTATATAAGCAGCCCTGCCCTTTCAGCCTTGCCTCAGTATTAAGGTCTTTCTGTTATGCTGAGCACTGACTGCTGTTGCTGTTCCTGTGATATAGACTCCTGCCTGTGTTCTGAGACTGATACCTGTTAACCCCTACCTGCCTGCTGCACTCTCCTGCTACCTGATCAGTACCTGTGCTGCCCACCCTGTCACACTGTCTGGCTGATGACACCTGTGTCCCTGGAGCCTTCCCTGCTGTCCCCTGCACCAGCTGCCTCATGTTCCTACCCTCCCTCAAGAGGTAGTGACCTGGTGTTCCCCTCGGAAAAAGTCTATCCCCACCATCAGGGGTATTATGAAGAACGAGTGGGTTCACTTAGACAACGCCCTTAGAGGAGGTAGGACACGTGGCACAGTGGGTCCACACCTGCTGCTCCGTGACAGCGGGCATGCTAAAGGGGAGACATCTGGGCATCTGAAAAAAATTCCAATGCACAGATGCCACCCCCAGCATGATGCTGGGAACTTGCCCAGGTTTCCCAAGCCTAAAAAAGCCACATTTTTCATATCTCTGTCTGTCTTCTTTCTAGGTAAAGTCCGTAAGCTCTTAGCACACCCAAATAAGTCTTTGGTGGGACCCTCATGATCAAGAAAATGTAATTAATTAAACTCGATCAACTTCTACATACTTCAGTCCTGATCCTAACTACCCATTGCAAATGATTTCGGCAGGGGAAGGGGTCGCTATGGGCACTTTATCCAGTCTCTGACTTTCTCTGAAAAAACAGATTTTCTCCTATGGCAGCTTCTTCTTCTTTGTGGGATCCCTGTGTGCACCCATAACCCAGTCACAGTTCTCCTTCCTCATCTTTGGTAGATGTTATTCACTGTATACTGACTACACCACAAATATCTGCTGACCAAGCATCACAAATCAGTCTTCTCCTTCCCTCAGTTCCTTCTGCTTACATTTCTCCTGCCTCACTTTCAAGAAACTGATTGGTTCCTTATTTACTTTGGTAGAATAGGGATGTGGTCTGTGATGCAGCCAGGAGAGTCTGGTTTATGCAACTGCTACGGGGCCCTTGCACACAGAGATCCCAGGACAATCACACAAAACCAGACTCAAGGTGTATCTAAACCCAACAAAACAAAATTGTCATATACTACATCTGTATGTGGTGGTCGCATTAGTTTTCTTTTCAGACTAAAGCCGGCTATACATGCACGCTCCCTGCGCAATGCTGGAATGGCCAACTGCAGCATGATAAGGTTATCACACTGTGGCTGGTCGTTCAGAGAAACAGAGTTCACCCTTTGTGTGCCGGCCGATACTTTGGGTCCACATGCAAATGCCATCATGATTTTAGGCCACACAGATTGGTTGCTTCATGTAGACAGATGCAATCCATGGGCGGATTGTACCCGCACGACAGGGGGCCCGGAGCTTCAGGCGCAGCTTACACAGAAGACCCCTCCCCAGCTGAAGGGGACATTTTTATACACTTTTGGGTCTGGCAACTCCCTCGTGGGCTGGAACGTTACATCATTGAGTAGACTTGAGCAGGTGCCAGAATCTTCCTGACCTTTCTACAGAGGTACAAAACAACTTGTTAACCTTTATCTTCCCCTGAGGACAGGGCATACACTGCAACCAATTTAAGCCATATTCTATGGGCACCTGCTACATAACCAGGAGCCCTATATATTTGGTCCCACAACTAGCTAAGTGGACCCCCTAAACCCTAGGTGCCCAACCTGCGGCCCGAGGGCCACATGTGGCCCTTTGGGCATTGTTCGGCGGCCACCCTTGGTCCTCCACATGCGGCCCCAAAAACAGAACTATTAATGCATAGGGCATAGGAACTCACCTGTGTAGTGGTCATGCAGACCGGGCTTTCCTAATCAACTTTGGCGGTCCTATATCAGTCAATGTGAATGTTGATTAGGGAAACCAGGTCTACATCTGGGGGGGGGGGGGTGTGCTGTCAGCTTTTGACTGCCTGTCAGGAGCTGGTCTACCACCTGCTGAGATATGTGGATGGGGGTGGGGTCTGGATCCATGTTATATGCAGCCCTTTAGTGATGTCGAGGACCGCACTTGTGGCCCTCCATATCAACTCAGTTGCCCACCACTGCCCTAAACAGTGGTCTCTAGCCTCCCGTGCAGTCCTTGGCTAGGAGACTCCCCACTCCCTCCTTGATATGTCTAAAGTAGTCAGCAAACATCCCAAGACAGGTTGACAGCATCTTCAGTCACAGCTGTCACAAGACCCCTCCCCCAGCTGAGGGGAAACTTAAATACACGTTAGGTCTGGCAACTCTTACTTGGGCTGGCACATTTCATCACTGAGAAGATTGTAGCAGGTGCCAGAATCTTCCTGACCTTTGCACAGAACTGCTAGGAGACTCCCCACTCCCTCCTTGCTATGCGGAAAGTAGTCAGCTAACATCCCAGAACAGGTCCTCTTCCCAAAGGTTTTAGTCAGCCAATAAGGCAGCTTGGCAACATAACATCACTGAGTAGATTCAAACAGGTGCCAGAATCTTCCTCACCTTTCCACAGAGATAAAACAACTTTTGTACAAACAACATGTTAACCTTTTAACTCCCTCTGCAGGACAGGGCATACACGGCAACCCACATTCTATGAGGACCTGTCACATAACCAGAAGCCATAAGTATTTGGTCCCACAACTAGCTATGTGGTCCCCTAAACAATGTTTCAGCAATATAGTGATTTCTGAAAATCTTCATGAATTTCTAAGATACAAAAACCCTATTACCCCCCTCGCCACCCCCCCCCCCCCCCCCCCCCCAACCCCCATATAATATATGGAGGATTTTCTAGTATAAGACAGTATTTAGTAGCTGGTTACACACTTACACTTCCTACTTGGCTTCCAGATAATATTTGGTTATGTTTGGATTAATATCTCAGCATAGCTCAGCAGGAAGTGTAATCGGGAATTTCCAGATCTGTGACAAATAAACCTCAATAAAGCAGAACCGGTTCTCTCTGCTTCTGCAATATCTGGGCGGTCAATTAAAGTGGACCTGTCACTGAGAGATTATAGGCAGCATTGCAGAGCCGGTTCTGTAAATCCTTCTTGCTTATCGATCTTCTCATTCTCGGCCTCTTCTGAATGCCCAACTCACATTGAGTATACAGATCAGAGGCTCAAGTTGTCTGCCAGTTTCTACATGTTATTTTATTCTTGTGTGTGACTGAAACTACTGAAGCCAATCAATAAGCTTTACATTCAGGCAATCTGGATTCAGTAATGGAAGCTTCCATCAGTACAGCACTGGAGAGGGGAAAGGATTGCAGCACTGGAGGGGGGCAGGATTGCAGCACTGAAGGGGGAAGTAATGCAGC
>JAHGUE010000013.1:247460-262643 GCA_036250615.1 Ptychadena robeensis | reverse complement strand
AGGATTGCAGCACTGGAGGGGGCAGCATTGCAGCACTGGAGGGGGGCAGGATTGCAGCACTGGATGGGGGGCAGGATTATGCAAAGGTGCAGAGTAATACAAATGTCGGTACGCATTGCTAGGTTTTCCCTCTGCATGCGTACCTGCGTACCAGTTATGTGCACCCCGGGTTATAATCAGTCTAACCTGAGTTTAGTAAGTGTTTATATTGTGGGGGATGTAGGGATCCATTGCTGGGGGTCTCCTCATGGTATAGGGTCCTTGAGATTGCCACCAGAGGAGTCTAATGTACATCTGCCAAAGAGAAATACCTTTTACACAGAAGTCACCTGATAACTTGTCCAGATAATTGGCGTTCTGATTCCAGGATCCCATCGCTGTGACCTCATTAATATCGCAGCGTCTGATACTCGTTAGGTTTCAATACAATACAAAGCGAACGCTGTTTGTCCGTGACAGAGATCAGATGTTAGCCGGACATGGCTCATTTCATGGGGTTTTCTTAGCACGCTGCTTGCTTCATATCACCCTGTCTGTCCGGGAAATGTCTCAGTGTGTGATAGAAGGTCTCCCCCTGGTGGATGAGTAGACATCTGTAGGTTTGTATGGACCTTAGATGTAGACAAGTCATATAACCGGCGATCTAGGAAGGAGTCCTGGGCTTGGGGATATCCAACAGGCCAACGCACAACATGGGGAGAGGAAAGGGGTCACTGGTGGCAAGCTGCTGGTTCTGTGTTGGTGGCCTGGGTACTATGCAGGCCTCATCTCATGGGGGTCAATCATTTACAGTTAAAGTAGTCTTACAACGCGGCTAAGCCCCCTCTGAGATGGGAATTAGTTGAGCGTGAATATTTGAATTGCTCATTTTTATTGTGAATATCGTCACTTTGAGAATTCGGTAAGATCTGGAATATAGCGTAGGATCATCGTTATGGCAAATATTCGAGATTCTTTACAAGTGCTGCTTTTCACAATGAATTACTTCTATTGTGTCATGCGGTGATTTAACTGCAGCTGCTGATTCACATTCTGCCACTAGATGTCGCTGTGACAACACACATTGTGTTCCCAATATTCACATGTACAAGTGCTAATTTTCACAATGAATGACTTGCACCTGCAGCAAGGTTTCTTATTATCCTCAGGTGACATCCAAGGTCATGCGCAGTAATGTGAAAAGAAAGTTTGAATGCTACTACGCTATTCCGCTGGGATAGTTAATATTTTTAATTTCCAATCTCTGTACAACGTTGTGCTGGGGCCGCCATATCACATTTTCTAAGATCTGAAGTTGATACAAATATGGTGCAGTATGATTGTCATGCATGGTAATCTAAACAGAGCGCAAAGTACATAACAGGAGCAGCTGCTCCACCTAGTGGCCTTAAGTGAGTAATGCAGCATGACTGAGATCGCGTGTGCGGTGTGGTCATCCTTCCGTCGTCCCTCTCCACCATGGTTGTGTGGCCATTACTGTCTATCTGTTACTGCTCAGAGTCGGCTCAGAGTTCTACCTTATTGATATTTTAAAGCGGTGATGGGGGTTTCCTTTACATTTACAGGTTATCACCAGACACCTCACATTTAGAGACCTTATCTGATATATGTAATGGCAGGATCAGGGTGTCCCTCACATAGAATCCACTGACCATCTTCAGCACCATGTCTATAGTCTGAGGCCTCTGAAGATAGTCAGGGGATACCATGTGAAGGACACCATGATCCTGCCATTACATGGATCAGATATTGTTCTCATGTCCTGTATATGGTTGTGGACACACATCGATATCTCAGCCGTCCACTGTTCACACCACCACGGCTGTGGTCAGGCGGGGACAGGGGGCACTCCCGTCCTGGTCCAGACCATGTAGGGGGGAACCGTCGGCAGTGGTGTAGGAACCACCATAGAAGCCATAGCCACAAGGGGGCCCATGTACATAGCTGCCTGTTCTTTTTCCTATCTGGGTCCCCCCCCGCAGCAGCACATCATACCCACCCCATTCCCCCCCCCCCCCCCGGCCAGTGGGGCTGGAGTTGGAGGCGAGCAGGTGCAATGGTACTATTTTTTTACCTACCGTCTCACTCCATGCTGGACTCAGCTGGTGATATGTAGACGACAACGCCATCTGGTGGACAATTTAGCAATTTTTTCTAGAGATTGTGGAGTTTCATTTTGAAAATTTCATCTGATTTTGCATGTTAATTAAAAAGCCCCTGAGGATGGTATCATCCCCCAAATTGCTGGAGATATACAGAAGGGTTAAAGGAACATTTCAAAAAAGAAATTATTGTTTTAGCACTTTTTAAAAGCACAGTGCAGGGTAATATCTGGGGGGGACAATCTGGCCATACACCCTAAAAAAAATCGTGAGACCTGGGGTCACCTTGCTGAGAGCCCTCTTGGTGTTGACACCCCGCAATGGGTTTCGCCATCCCTATAAATGAGAATAGAGAAAATCTCCGGATACGGGACACTCAGATACGTGTCGGCACTGTTCCCCTTGCTGATCTGGACCATTTGGGGAATTATTTGTAGGAAACACTGAAGCTGGATGTTAACAAGCTCCAATCTACCTGACCAACCACTGCTGGTTATACCGGAAGGGAGGTTGGACAGGATACAGGGAGCAGCAGGAAGGGGATCAGACAATAAGAAGAGAGCAGCAGGAAGGGAGGTCAGACAGGAAGTAGGGAGCATTACGAAGGGAAAACAGGAAGAAAGGAGCGACAGGAAGGGAGGTCAGACACAAAGTAAAAGCATAAGGAAGGGAGGTCAGACAGGAAGTCAGGTGCATCAGATAAGAAGCAGAGAGTGAAAGGATGGGAGGTCTGACAGGAAGTAGGAGGCAGCAAAAACCAAGGTCAGTCCCAAAGCAAAGAGCATCAGGAAGGGAGGTCAGACAGGTAATAGAATGCAGCAAGAAATTGAGATCAGACGGAGAGAAGGGAGCATCAGATAAGAAGCAGGGAGTGAAAGTAAGGGAGGTCTGACAGGAAGTAGGGAGCAGCAAAACCAAGGTCAGACCCCCAGGCAAAGAGCATCAGAAAGGGAGGTCAGACAGGAATGAATGCAGCAAGAAGTGGAGGTCAGACAGGGAGTCGGCCCATTAGATAAGAAGCAGAGAGTGAAAGGACGGGAGGTCTGACAGGAAGTAGGGAGCAGCAAAAACCAAGGAGAGACCCCAGGCAAAGAGCATCAGGAAGGGAGGTCAGACAGGAAATAGAATGCAGCAAGAAATGGAGAGCAGCAGAAAGAGAGGACAAAAAGGACAGGAATACCAGGAAGGGAAGTCAGAAAGGGCCTTAATGGCAGGATCGCCAGTAATTCCTCGATGGATATGTAACTGGAGAGCGATCAGTTGAAATAATGTTAACATTTTTAAGTAAATATTAGATTGAAATCATTTAGCCGTCACTTCCTGACCAATGACAGCCCCTCTCTGAAAATGCATTTACAAAAAAGTCGACTTTTTCTTTCTTTCGTGTAAAGTTTGCTCAACAACCGGCAGATAAACTATGTCCTCCCAACTCCAAGCATGCTTCCTAACATATAACTGTTTCCCCAACTGTAATCCTGCACATCCTCAGAATGACCACAAGATGGCGCCAGAATACAGGAGAATCACATATCCTGCAGATCTCCGATAGACTCTCCTGTACTCTGGCGCCATCTTGTGGTTATTCTGAGGAGGTGCGGGATTACAGTTGGCCAGGGACAGAAATTTATAATACTCATTTGTACATGTGGATCAGTATACTTCATGTTTCTTTTTTTTTCAGGAGCTGTTTAAGTGAAATGATGGCTGGCACGTTATTCAACCCCATTCCTAAAAAGCCTGTGTTGGCTATAGTATCACCCTTTCTGTAAAGCACAGGATATACCACCTGCAGTTACTGCCCTATGTACAGTGGAAGTCTATTGTCATGGCTGTGGGGCCCCAGGGTGGTGTGCACGTGTCATGTACCTACCCTCTTTCCTCCCCCAGGCCAGACAATCACACCTAAACAGCAATCTGTGACTTACCTCAGCAGCCAGGAGGTGTCTCCAGGTAGATTCTCCCTCTGGTGTACTCCAGCCATTGCCACTCCTGGTAGTTCCGCCCCTATTTAGTCCTTCATCCTGCATGGCTGTGTAATACAGGGCCTCAGAGTGGGGGATGGGTAATTGCCATGCTCCCTTCTCATACGGGGTCATTCTGGAGCAGCCTTTAGGGGGCCCTATGCAAGTTCTTGCTTAGTGACTCCTGTCAACCTGGGGAAGGGGTTGCTATTGATGGAACTGCTGAGAGGAGCTGAAGGAAAGCAACATGCCCATACGCGCTGCTCCTATTTCTTTTTTTTTTTTTTTCTTTTTTTTTCAATAAAATTTTATTGATTTTCAAAGACAGAAGTGGTAATAACATACAGAAATGCAAAAAGTGGCTAACGCCACACGCTTGAAATACAGACATTGTAATAAACACATGGAATAAACAAACATCCCATATCAACAAGGAGGTGGGGAAAAGAGGGTGGGGGGGGGGGTTATCGGTATCCGGAGAGATATTGTCGAATAGGTCGAATAGGCCCGTGTGCACTATGGCCCATTAGTAGGGAATCAGTCACGTGACTAGAGTCTATCCCTGCCGCAGAAACGGGAGCACAACCTTTACCCGGCGGGCATCAAGAGTGTCTTACACTCGTCAGAGTCCGAGAATAAGTGCCAGCAGCGCCACATTTTGTTGAATCGTGACAATTTGTCCGCCTTAATATGGAGGAGCTGTTCCATTTCACACACATGGCGCATTTGCCCGACCCATTCCCCGAGTGTGGGCACCACTGGTGACTTCCAGTGCCGAGGAATCAAAAGTCGTGCTGCGTTTATCATATGTGTTTCCAATGACTTAAATTTGGTATCGGATGTTCTGCTGGAGTAATGTAACAGGAAATGGGCTGGCGTGAAGGGGATCTCAGAGCGCAGAATACTCTCCATCAAGGCGTGAATTGCTGTCCAAAAGGGGGTCACTAAAGGACAGGCCCAAAAAATGTGAAAGAGGGAGCCCGTCTCTTGGGAGCAGCGCCAACACTTGGCATGGGACAGCAGCCCCATAACATGAAGCCACTCTGGGGTAAAATACCAAGCAGTCAACAATTTATAGTTTGCTTCCTGCATATGGGTGCTGAGTGAACTCTTGTGCGCCGCCAGGCAAATGCGCCGCCATTGATCTGCAGTAAAATTCCTATTCAGAGCCCGTTCCCATTGCCGTTTGAAGCGTCTCGTGTCGTCGGGGTCACAGTCTTGCAGTAAGGTATACAGCCAGGAGACCAAGTGTGAGTCCGGTCGTGAGCCTGCACAAGCGTCCTCAAAGTCCGTCAGCGGTCTAGAAAACTGGGCAGTCGAGTCATGATGGAGGATGTAGTGCCGAATCTGAAGATAATGCCACCAGAGGATGGCCTGTCCTGAAACCCTCGTGGCGAGTGTGGCTCTGTCCACGAACCCCGTGGGCGTAAAGAAACGTCGGCATTCCAGATCCGATTCCTCCGTCCAATTGTTGTAAAAGTCCGGGGAGTTCCCCGGGGGGAAGTCCGGGTTGTGTTTGAGCGTAGTCAGCGGGTTGGGAGAAGTCGTTATCTGGCCCCGAGCCGCTAAGGCTGCATGAACCTTCACCGTCGCTTTCGTCAGGGGGTGGCGAAGTCCCAAGTCAGACTTGTGACGAGCAGATGTCCCGGGCAGAGCGGATAACGGGGTCTGAGCCGCCAGCTGCTCCAGGATAACCACCGGTTTGGTCCGTCCGTGCCGGCACCAGTCCAGAACCCTATTTAGGTGAGCAGCTTGATAGTATTTGAAAAGGTCAGGTGCATTCAGTCCCCCACACCGCTTGAGGCGCTTCAAGAGGGTCCACTTCAAACGCGTTTTTTTATCCGCCCAGACAAACCGCACGAACAGCGCGTCCAGTGCGGCGAAAAACCTCCTAGGGAGGAATATCGGTAGGGCCTGTAGCAGGTAGAGCACTCAGGGCAGGACATTCATTTTGAGGAGCGCCACCCTACCCAGCCAGGAGAACGTAGTTCTCCTCCAGTGTTGTAAATCTTTCGTAATCTGGGTAGTCAGAGGGGTAAAGTTACGATCCTGGATCGTCGCCGGATCAACTGGCAAGTTTGTGCCTAGGTACCGGAATTGTGTTGCTTGCCACTGAAATTTGTAGCGCTTTTGAAGGGAGGTCAGTGCATCACCCCCGAACGAAACGGGCAGAGCTTCTGATTTCGTGTAGTTAATCTTAAGATTAGAGAACCCTCCGAATTCAGCAAACAGCTGCATGAGTGCAGGGAGCGAAGTGTCCGGCGAGGACAGAAAAAAGAGCATATCGTCTGCGTACGCTGCCACCTTGATGTGTCCCCCCGGAACCGGGATACCTGCGATATCCGGGTGATTAAGCACCCGTCGCAAAAAAGGCTCGAGAGTCAAGAGGAAGATTGTGGGTGACAAGGGGCATCCCTGCCGGGTCCCGTTGGAAATCGGGAACGATCCAGACAGAGTACCGTTGGCGCGCACTCTAGCCGAAGGCACCGAGTAGAGCGCCCCGATCCACTGGACAAGCCTCTCCAGCAGACCCACATGATTCAGGACCCTGAACAAACTGCTCCTATTTCTAGTTCGCTAACCTGTGAGGACCCCAGGTGTACAGGGTACCATCTGCTGGTGGCACTGTGCTTGCCCTACCCTGGGTTGTTTCCACAGTCACCAGCAGGTGGCTCCCTGCTAGCATGGGCTGGGTTGAGGTCACCTGTCTCGTTAGCCGGAAGGCTATACAGATGCGCCTTACCCATGGCACATGGGGCTGAGCATTTTTTCCCCTGGACACTTGAGAATCTGAACTCTGGACTATTTTTCTTCTGTTTGGTGGTTCATGTCTTGTAAGTGCACAATAAACCCTTGTGGTTTACATACCTCTGTCTGGATGTCAGTGCTCTGCTCTGGATCCTGACACAAACCTAATCTCCCACCGCAGCGAGAGAGGGCTCTGGGGCCCCGATGATTCCTGGGAGAAATCTCTCTGGAACTTTCCTCCATAAGTTCCATAGACTCTATGTGCACTCCGCACCTCCTTTAGGTAACAAACTAAGACACACTGCTTGCAAATTAAACAATAACTGGGGCTTTATTAAAGGAATGATATTTACAGGCTTTTGTTACTCCTGTTGTCTTGAGTAGGGTAGATGCTGGAGGTAGATGTTGCACAAAATCAGCCTGTGCCCAGTCCGAGAGGCATGTTGGTTGCCCACACCTCTCTCCATAGACCTCTTTAGTTAGTGTCGGTGACAATCCTAGGGCCTATCGGTACCCTCAACCGTAATCTAGGAGTAGGTGAAGGGGGTCTCTCTCACTCACATGCTTCGGTCTTGTTCCTCATTCCTGCAGACAACCTGTCTGTCTCCCACAGGACAGGATCTCCTCTCTGTGCAGATCCACGCTGAAGGACACCTGGGTTCTTATTCCTATTTATAAATCCTATTTCTAAACTCTGAATGCAAGCAACACCTCCCCTAAGTCAGGTCACAGCACTTATACCTAATTCTTACATACTATTAGCACATGATGATAATTATAATAAGCATATAACCATCAATATTAAAACACACGTATACCTTTCCTGTATTGGTGCAATACTCTCTCCCAACTAGGGGGTACTATCCTTACAGGGTGGACATTGCTCGCCAACGGTACCGCCCCTTTACAGCTGCAGTGCCTGTGATTGGGTCGGCTTAGTCTCTGTAGGTAGATTTTGTTATTAAGTAACAAGTCACATGTCTTTCATATTCAAATCTCATTGGTCTCTGGGGAAGATTATTGTCACTCTTCTGGGTGGTAAGCTCTGTCTGAGGTGACCAGATGGACCTAAACATGATGTCCCAGAGACATTCTATTGGGTTTAGGTAAAGTGAACTCCACATGACTCTGGCATTACCATGCACCAGGACGAACCTAGGGCTCCTTAGGGTCTTAGGATTTCATTGCCATTGTCTGTCATGTACAGGTTTGTGTGTCCCTCCATAGATCTGCAGCTCAGACCAACACTGACCCACCACCATACCAATCACAATGAACAATGTTAGGGGCACCATACCGCTCATGCGGCTTCTTCAGACCCTTTCACATCTGTCACATGACCTCAGAGTGACCCTGTTCTTATCAGTGACACTGATCTTGGGTTCCTTCTTGATTTGACAATGTAAAGTGTCAGCCCTGAGACTGAGAATATGAGTCTGAGGATGGGACAGGAACATAGGGAAGAAGTGCTGGTTGGTATAGGCATGAAAATCATTAAAACAAATAAAACGCAAAGCAGTACAAAGTGACAACATCACATCCACTGATTCAAAGTTCAGACTTATATGTGAAAGCTCGGCCAATCCTGAGACAGAGCAACTATAATCCTAGAAGATGGATGGAAAGCTAAAGGGATGTGTATGGCTGCAGTACTCCAAAACAACCACCAGGTGGCAGCAACACACCTCCCGCCTCTCCAACTGATAGGGAAGTATGGTAGAAGAAAGGGGGAGAGACCTACAGCTGTGGGGGTATGTAAGCCCTCAATGGGGCAGTGTGAGTGGCCACTCCCAGAAAAGATACAGCGATGACTGGCAGCCATCAAACCTGTAGGACGCCAGGGAAGGTAGATAATTCTCCCGCCTCCAAAATCTGCGAAGTCTCTCAGTCTCTGACACCCACATTCAGCGACGTAACTAGAGATGACTGGGCCCCATAGTTTTTCTTTATGCCCCCCCCCCCCCCGGACCTACCACTACAACTATGTCATGTGACCGGACTCATGTGAACCTTATACAGCAGCTTTGTCTGTTGTAGTTGGTAGAGATGGTCAAACTTTTTCAACTTGCCGACTTTGTGAGTTCATTACAAAGCCCCTAAACGTGATTACATCGCCAACATTACTTGGGAGTCTGCAGTCTGTCTCTGATTGGTGGGGACAGGAGGGGAGATATTCGGGTAATATCGTATTCCAGCTGGTGAAATGTAAAGAAACAGATGGCAGCACCATCTTGTGGCCATACTGATAATTGCAGGAAATTGAAGGTATTAGCCTATTCTTGTTTTGTTTTAGTGTCTTGTTGACTGTGTCTGTGATGAAGTCACCATGACTAGTTGACTTGACTACGACAGCATCATAAAAAGTACAGCCACAGTCTGGAAACTGCCCATTAAAGATACAGAAATGACGCTGCCATGGCGGTGAGGACGCCAAAAGTTCCTCTCCAATCCTGTGGGGTTTCCGAGCTCCCTGCTTTCTCCACATTCCTGTCTTTCATATTCAAATCTCATTGGTCTCTGCGGAAGATGATTGTCACTTTTCTGGGTGGTAAGCTCTGTCTGAGGTGACCAGATGGACCTAAACATGATGTCCCAGAGACATTCTTTGGGTTTGGGTAAAGTGAACCTGGGGACCAGCCAATAATATCCCATCCTCTAGGAACTGCCTGCACTGCCTGCATACTCCAGATGCACCTGGACAAACCTAGGGCCCCTTAGGGTCTTAGGATTTCGGGGCGCTCAGCCTCAGAAAGGTTCTTCATCACTGATGCAGCACGTGCAGTTTCTGCATAAATGTAATTCAAAGTAAAGTGAAAAATTCAACTCAAAACTTTGATTTTAAACTCAATTTCTGAAATAACTCTGTGTGCTAGAACAATACTTTCTATTTTGTAATGTTCCCCCGTCACTTCTTTACATCTCCAGCAATTTGGGAGATGATATCAGGTTCAGGAGCTTCACAATGACCTCACATTTAGGAAGTGGAATTTTCGAACACAAATGTAACAATTTCTAGAAAAGTTACTAAAAGTTCCACAAGGTGGCGCTGCCGCTTACACGTCATTAAACGTCACCAGCCGGGTTTAGCTCGGATTCACCTATTTCAGAGAGTTTTATCAGCAAGAGCTGGACTGGAGGTGTGGGATTACACCAGAGCGGCACAGCGACGTGATTGGACAGGACCATCCATAGCGTTATGTCCCACTGTGGCACAGAATGGCATGAGAGAAAGGTCGCATCATAATCATTGTGGTCGGTCTGACATAGGGGGATCATATCTCTTAGAGCACTAAGGGTATGGAGGGCCACAAGTGCGGCCCTCAGCATCACTAAAGGGCCGTACATATCCTTTTCAACCTACACTGCTTATAAAGGTGATATGCACATTCTCAGGTTATGTGCCGCAATATATATCATACAATCACCCCTCATTCATTGTTGGATAGAGGGAGCATAGGCCCTCACCAGTCTGCTGATCCCCCACCAATACTACAGGAGAAGAGAAGAGGTGAGGGACTTGCTCAGGCACCATCTGGTCGCGGATTAAATTTTATGTATGCCTGTCACCTATGTTAATTGCCTCTCCTCCTCTTCCCACTCTAAGAAGTTCCCGGGCGAGGACCTTCCAGCGGGGGATCGGTGGACAGATGGGTTCCTATGGCCTATGCAATAACAGTAAGGTTTTGTGGGAGGACCAAGGGGGGCCACCAAAGAACACCCAAAGGGCCGCATGCGGCCCCCGGGCCACAGGTTGGGCACCTGGGCTCTAGAGCCAAAGTTAGTAAAGACAATTTTTTTGCAAAAAAGCGGGGTACCAGACGGATTTAAGGGGTTTCCCTCAGAGGTCCAGAGCCATAGGGGCAAAGGGGGCAACAATTTTTTCGGCCGTTTCAATGTTTTTCCCCAAATTCTTGAAATCGAAAGGATGGGGCGCTACTCACCTTGCTAATGTCCCATTTCACACATTAGCAGGGAGAGTAACGCCCTCTCAATGCTAAATCAGCTGAGAACTAAGCACGCTACGGGAAGTGACGCGAGTGACGCCACTTACCGCACTTGGAACACGGAAGAACCACATTCCGCATACCGGGAGTGACCCGTCTCCGGGTGTTTTTCTTAGGATGACATGTGTCACAGATCCCAGCAGGACTGGAGGATCTGTCTCTGCTGTAGCTGCTTCCAGCTCAAGGAACCGTCCTTAACACCAGGGGTTAAGTTTTCAGCCCTGGAGCTCCCTCTGCTGGATGCTATGGTCCTGCGTTACCTATCTGTTGCTCCTTCCTCCTGGCCTTTATAAGGAGGCCTCAGGTGACAGGAAATCGCCTGATCTTTGGGTGTTATGTGTTTACATCCAGTCTCACGTATTACCTGCCTGACATCGCGGTTCCTGACCCCCTGCTTGTTCCTCGGAATACTCTTACGTCTTGATCCTTGGCACTTCCTCCTGGTATCTCTACTGACTCCCCGGCATCTAACCCTTGGCTTGTTTATTGGACTTCTCTTTGCACTACTTATTGGTTCAGCAGCCATTTTGCACAGGTGCTTACTACGGGCCGCAACCTGGGGATTACCTGCAGCCAATTCCAACTCCCTTTGCCGGGAGCTCTGGTGAATATCAGGTGTCCCTTAGACACTGCACCCCTGCCAACCGTGCAAGTTGGTCCAGTGGGTCCACACCCATGAATTACCGGTGTCACCCGCCGTGACAACATGTATGGTCGGGAAGCATGCGGAATATGTGTGCAGGGTAGAGCACCGGGCACCATCTGGGCCCTATGCACCTGCATACTCCACATAGCGGGATAAACGGCCCTGAAAGGGAGAGAAAATAGATCCTGTTGAGATATGCTCCCCCTGTCCCCCATTCAAGGGACCAACTTTGGGGTGGCGGTTCTCCAGAACCAAGTGGGGTACAGACCCTCATTTTGCCAGGATTATAGTGATGGTCTTCAGCTATAACCTGGGGTCTCCAATATTTGTGAGAACCGGAGCTGGACATACGTGAGATGTATTATGTATCACACTGAACCTGGTGTTGGTCCTAGAATGGACTAAATTCCGAGAGGAGCTGCTATGTGGAGGTTGTCTTTATGTTCTTCTTTTTTGGGCGATCCACAAACCTTTCACAGGGATGGATCACCCCCCTTCGTCTCCATTATTCTGTATGGTATTATGGGGGAGAATTCACTGTCACATGGTCCTGTGGTAACAATGGTAGGATCTAATGGAAGAGGTTGTTTAGCCCCGTTGCTTGAGTGTAATAAAAGTAAGCGCCAACATCCCTTGTAACATAGAAAGAACAAAAGGTTGCACCCTGATGACCAGCAGGTAAAACCTCAAGGTCATCAATTTTTGGTGGGACTGAAAGTCCCACCAAAAATTGGTGACCTTGAGGTTTTACCTGCTGGTCATCAGGGTGCAATCTTTTGTTCTTTCAATGGCCGGATCTATGTTTACATTTTTCGTTCTTCTCCTTTGCCCACGAGATGTCCATTTATGACCAGAATGAGGTGAATGTTTCTAATCGCATCTTGATGTCTCGGAACGTCCGGAGTATGGGGCACCGAAAGCGCACGGAAATATTCACATTTCTCTCCCAGGGACGGTACCTGACCACTACGGTCGCAGCGGTCTTCAACCCCCACATGGGCTACCCCTCTGGGGCTTATTTTCCATCCAAGATCTTGTCTTCGGACCTCGGACCGGCTACCCCACATCTCAGCCTATTACTATCACCTAGCACGACCCTAAGCGTCCAGGGGACGCTCTTCCATCTTAGGGTGCTGAGGGGAGTTAGGGCCGGGGGACCATCCCCGCCTGGAGTGGGGGCTGCTCATAGGGCCCTACCCATCGGACTGACTGGCAGGCCTGAATGGATACACACCTGGACGGCTAATAGGTGTCCTGACATACAAAAATATCCTCATCCTGTACATCTCCCTGAGGAAGCCCAGCAGGGTGAAACGCGTCAGAGATTGGAGAGGCATTTATGTCATACACTTACCTGTCACTAGATGCTCAATGACACCACTGTACTGCCATATCGTGCTTAAAAAGATGCTCGAATTTTTCGACTTGCTAACTTTCAGAGCTGATTGCAAAGCCTCTGAACATAGTATCATCACTAAACTTGCTGGAGATGTAGAGAAGGGTTGGGGGAATATTTGACAGAAGAAAGTATGTCTCTAACACAAACAGGTTTTGAATAAATTAAGTTCAAAATTAAAGTCGAATTTCCGAATTTTCGACATTTTTACTTGACTTTAAACTTAATTTATGCAAAAACTATTTGTGTTAGAGACATACTTTTTTCTTCCAAATGTTCCCCCAACCCTTACCATGTTCAGGGGCTTTGCAATGAACTCAAAATCGTTGAATATCTGAAAAAAACTTCAATCATCTCTTCACACACTGTGATAATATCCCCACCAGGACCATCATGGCTGCCGTCAGAAATTATGGGGCACGGTACAGCAGAAATGTCCGGGCGCCATCGGAGGATTTGTTGATGGGGGGGGGGGGGGGGGGGGGGGGTGCTACCAGAAATATCACGACTCCGAGCGCCCCTCCCCCCCCGGCGTGCTGCCTGTATCGGCGATCAGCCCGGAAGGACTGTCAGTCCCGATCCGGGCTGCCAGTGACAGCTGCCTGCTGTGCCGATCCGGGGCCCCTGCGTGTGGATCGCCGGGCCCCCCTTGCTGCCCAGGATGGGAGTCCGCCCTGTCCCCCCCTGACGGCAGCCCGGAGGACCATCAACTTTTTGGATGCTTCCTTCTGGTTGTATTTATTTCTGTGATTTTATTATGTATTAGTCCGATGTAATAAAGACTTTTTATTGTAAGAATATTGAGGATTTCTTATTTGACCCATGTGCCCGCAGTGCCGCCTTCTTTAGAAACCAAACAGGTATTTCCATCCTTCGCCTATGCATTAGGGTCCACATATTGCCACTTCTCTCCCAGCAGCAGCCCACTTCCATACTTTCACTATAGATCCTGAGCAATGTATGAAGGGGACGCGTTTCCTGTTTCAGGATTTTATTAATATTAATAACATCAAATCCGGGACAGAGCCCGGCAATAAATCGCCAATCATAGAAGGTGATAGAGTAATGACAGGGCTAATCACTTGCTGTGTAAATCAGGGGTGGGCAACCGAGTTGATATGAAGGGCCACAGGTGCGGCCCTCGGCATCACTAAAGGGCCGCACATAACATCAATCCAAACCCTCCCACTGTCGACATACCTCAGCAGGTGGTGGACCAGATCCCGTTAGGCAGTCAAAACCCAACAGCACCCACCTCCCTCCTGCCCCTGGGTGCAGCGCCCATATGTAGATATGTAGACCTGGTTTCCCTGATCAACATTGCTAATTTTACTGGGTAGGAGCAGTTACTAATTTTACTGGGTACTGATGTAGGACCATCAAAGTTGATTAGCGAAGCTCGGTCAGCTGCTATGCCCTATGCATTAACAGGATTGGGGCCCGCATGTGGAGGACCAAGGGGGGCCGCCAACCAACGGCCAAAGGGCCGCATGCGGCCCCTGGGCCTCAGGTTGGGCACCTAGGGTGTAAATAGTCATTGTGTATATATAACCCAGTGCACTATACTGTATATAATGTATTGTATGTACTTGGTTAGTGGTTGGCCCCTTAAGGGTTAAACCTGTTGCCTGGCAGGTGCAGGGACTTTCTAGAGGTGACTCAACCTCCACTGATCCAGTGCGACTTCCTGACAGCCTCCCTACTTGTTCTTTAGCCTGGTGAAGCCACACCAAGGTCACCTCAAGAGCCTGTTCCAGCAACTCTGCAACTTGCTTTCCCTAGGCTTTGCCTATCTCTGACCTCGGGAGTTGGTGATCATCTGTAAAGTCTCCTCAATAAATTGTACATAGCCCCTACCAGCTGCCTGGACCTGTGTTTATTGGGTGCGAGAGCCTGGAATGCTGAGTACGCACCGTACACCCAAAAAACACGACACTACAATAACAACAAAAACTACGGAGCTTTTTTTTTTCTACACTTATTTACCTCAATATTTTTTTTCCTGCCACATGACCCCTAGGGGGCTCCGTAAAAAACCACACAAGGGAAGGAAAAAAAAGTACGGAGCCCCCTAGGGGTCATGTGGCAGAAAAAATATTGAGGTAAATAAGTGTAGGAAAAATAAATTTTGGAGAAAAAAAAAAAAGTTGGAGAAAAAAAAAATGTGGTAGAAAAAAAAAATGTTGGAAAAAAAAAAAAAAGAAAATTTGGAGAGAAAAAAAAATGTTATACTCATATGGGCAATTGCTCAGGGTAGCATTGGGCAGGGGGACAGCATCTGGGCACCAGCCCATGCTGCCACCCCAGACATCATTTTGCTGGTGTG
>JAHGUE010000013.1:171126-185564 GCA_036250615.1 Ptychadena robeensis | reverse complement strand
GGTTAGAGGAGTAGATGAGTCTAGCAGCACCATTCATGATGGACTGGAGAGGTGATAGTCCAGTAAGAGACCAGATAAGATGATGTTGCAGTAGTCCAGACGAAAGATGATGAGAGCGTGTACCAGGACTTTCATAGGCACTGTGAGATGTTGTCCATGACAGAGGTAGTGAAGGCCAGGATGGGTAGGTAGATTGGGGTGTCATTAGCATATAAATGGTATTGCAGACCAAAGGATGAGATGAGTTTTCCAAGGAAGAAGGTGTACAGGGAGAATAGGACCGGGCCAAGGACGGAGCCTTGTGGGACCCCAACCAGGAGGGGGGTGTGAGAAGAAGAGGAGCCATTGAAAGAAGTTTGAAAATAGCGGTCAGTCAGGTAGGAGAAGAAGAGGACAATTCTATGTCATGTCTGTCCAAGGGGCCGTGATATATTGATTTTATTAACTTAAATCTTAGAACCCTGTATATTATTAGGCATTGTGGGATATGGTGTTTTATTCAAAGCCGATATATTTGGTTCATGCAGAAAGAAACTGCAAATTAAAAACTATTAAAAACAGTGTTATTGTTTGCTATACAGTGCTTATCGGCAATCCATGGATCTAGTCTAATGATCGTAGTGGATTGGTCGGGTCTGCCTCAGCCATGAGAGGGAGCTCTGATCTTCTCTGCTTCATGAATGGGCAGGGCTGATATCCTGCCTACCCATCTACCTCACTTATCACTAATAAATAACCACAAAGACATATTTCTTCAGAAAGTTTGTTTGTATTAAAGTGCGATTTATACAGAAAAAGGCCACAGCTTATCCTCAAACTGACCTGAACCCTCGCCAGTGCCGATAACTTACTAACATTAAACATTTCAACTTTAGTTGAAATAACTTTAAATAACTTTGAAATAAATTTAAATAACTTTTAATAACATGTTAAATGACATATTCAAAACACCGTCCCTACCAGCCAACCTGCCCTTTCTAATCCAGCACGGTGGGTACTTCCAAATAAAATAAAACCATAAACAATAACCAACTTAGGGCCTGGGCCCTCTATAACACCACATTTTAGATGACTGCCATCCCTAAATAGGCACGTCACCACTATTTAACAGCAAAATCTCACGTTGGCACTGACGAGGACCCGCAAGCTGCGACAAAACAACCTAAGAAAGAAAACACAAGATGACACACAGCATAACAAGTATACAAAACAGGGAGGGAGGGTGGGTGCCTGTTCTTCTAAGGAAGAGGCCTCACTTCTGGGCGCTCTCCCTTAAGTAACCTTCCTATGCCCGCCTCTGGTCCCTCCTCTTCCGGTCCCCTTCGGCTGTCCGTCTTCTGTCTCCAGCCCGCCCTGTCAAGGCTGCTCCCTCCTACCCGTCTGCGCCGATCGGCTCTGCAGCCACATTCTCAGTGAATCTACTGATGGTGAAGGATGATGAGAAGGATACAGTGCTTATCGGCAATCCATGGATCTAGTCTATCACGTAGTAGATTGGTCGGGTCTGCCTCAGCCAGGAGGGGGAGCTCTGGTCTTCTCTGCTTCATTCTCATCTGCTGATGGTGAAGGATGATGAGTGAGAGACTTCTCTTCATTTATATCCCCTTTCTCAGGGGGGAACACGGCCATGACGAATCCTCAGTGATAGGCTCTCCCTGTGCTCCTTTCCACATTCTACATACATCACGTCCTCATGCTGGTCACAGGAGTCCCTCTCATCAAAGATGATATCTGTCTTTTTCTCTCTCTCAGTGCGACCAGAGGTGAAGGTTTGGGGTCGCCGTCAGCCGGATGGGTTGATGAGACTTCAGTGTCTGGTGTACGGCTTCCACCCCCGAGCTGTGGATGTGAAGTGGGTGAGGAATGGGGGAGACCATGTTCCTTCAGATGAAATGAGTCCAATTCTCCCCCATCCTGACGGCACCTATCAGATCAGAGTCAGTGTGGAAGTGCCGGCCGGGGAAGAAGACTCTTACTCCTGCCATGTGGACCACAGCAGTCTGGAGGACGTTCTCATAGTGAAGAGTGGTGAGTATGATCACAGCTTCTGCTGCCTACACACTGCTGGAATATTCTAAACCCAAATGATTGTCCTGATTCATAGAGACGAGAGGTGTGCAAAGTTCTTTCAGTTTTGTAAGAAAGCAGCTACAGCCTGAGAAGAAAAGCCAGACCCCTGCCAGCATTCCATAGTGCTTGGGCTCCCTGAATGGAAGCAGGGGTCTCTCTGCAAATTCACCATTTCCCTCATGACCATTGTCATACAAACAGAAATGGGGAAATCTTGAATATTTCTATTTGGAAATGGAAGAGAGGAAATCGCCCGACAATTCCGGTGACCACGTCAGGAGGGAATAGTCCCTCATCGGAGATCTCCGCTCAACTTCTACAATTCTGGGACGGGAAGTAAAAGGAAATCTCCCCCATTGGACACTGAATGTCAGGTGGTTGGGCTTTTGTTGAAGAGGGTGATGGGTTCTTGTGCATCACCTTCACTGATAATAAACATTTACAAAGCTTTATGAATTGCTTAGTAGACCCCAATCGCTCCCAGAGCTGAGACGAGTGGAGGGTCTGGCCGCAGGACCGTGGAATAACTTTCCTCATCTTTGTGGTGACACCGCGGTGCTGCTTTCTATGAAATGTTCACAGAATGGCGGGTCAGGTTTATAAAACACAGATCCATTCACCGAGCGTTGAGGTTCTTCTCCAGAGATAATAAATAGTCAGCGGTTTCCATTCTGCTCATCATCTGCAATGTTCCTCAGCAAAGTTCCTCTGAGGACAGGAAGCCATGGCAGGCCGCGTGATATCACCACTTCCTCCTTCGTTTCCGCTATGGTCACCTCTGAAAGTCTTCAGACCACATTTACTGTCATGTAATTTTAGTAAATATACATCTGGGGTCACTTATTATTCCAACTTATTGCTCCTCAGATATCCAAATGCCACCATGTTCTGGTCCAATCATTCAGAGACTGTGAAAGTTCTGCTTCAGCCCTAGTCTAGGTGGTGCTCTGCTGTAATGGTACGAGGAATGATATGTATGTGATATGTTAGGCCTCAGATCTGAGGTTGTATAGCAGAGGAGACTCTGTAGTGTCTTTGCTCCATTCTAGTATATTTCTATAGATTGTACACTAAGCCATGTCTATGTCCAATGTACAATCTCGGCATTACGTGATTCCCACCCACATGGTAGATATGATGTCATCCTGGATCAGCCAATCACAGTGGCCAGAGTTTAGAGATGGACTAATGTAACATGAAAGTCTAAGTTCAGGAGTAAATTGATGGTGACTGGATAGTGACCCCAGGTAAACATTGAACCCTCTCTAGTACGGAGCCTTGTCTGGACATTGTGTGGATTCCTGAGTATTTCACCAAGTAGTCTGGTTGCCTAAAACATTGGAACCCCCCCCCCCCCCCCCCCCCCCCCCCCCCCCCCCCCCCCCCCCCGTTGGTATTGGAGATGTTTTTGTGGTTTAGCTTGGCTTAAGTTTGCTCAATGTTCATAGTGGACAGAGAAACGTTAAAATTGCCTGTGTGGACTTCCCTCCCGGCCTATGATATGATGTCCATCTACCTGATCAATTGATCCTAACCTCTCACCTGCAGGGAGTAGAACCTGTCATCCTACATGGAATATATGTATGTAGGGTCTCCTTGGACACAATACTCTGAGGACCTCTTGGCCCTAACTCCCAGGTGCCCAACCTGTGGCCTTTTGGGCGTTCTTCTGCGTCCCCCCTCCCCTCCACTTGTACCCCCCAAGGGCATAGGAACTCACCGGTCCATGATCTCGTCTTCACCCAGGATCTTCTTAGAGTGGGAAGAGGAGGAGAGGTGAGGAACTTGCTTAGGAGCCGCCAGAGGTCACTAATTGGCTTTATGTTCATTCTCTTACTACAGTGGATCCTAATGCTTGTAACACATGTTTTGTTATTTAAAAATTAAAAAATGATGTCTTCTAGCAATGCCTGCCATCATTTATTCATTATAACATGTTTGTACAAGTCATTATAGATTAAAAATGTTAGGTGCGGCCCTTCAGTGATGCCGAGGGCCTGCACGTGCAGGCCCTCCATATCACCTCAGTTGCCCACCACTGCCCTAACTCATCTCTGTTCTTCTCCTTGGATTCTCTGATTCTCTATGTTTCCTCTGTATTCCCCCCTCAGGTCTCCATACAACGCACAATAATCCATTGTTTATCGGGATCTGTGTCAGCGTGGCTGTGAAAGTGATATTTGTCGCTGCTCTCGGTGTCCTGGCGTGCAGGATGAGTGTCAAAAACATTGTGTGACAGTTCTGTCCATCGTATAGGAGACCTAAGCCCAGCGCAGACAGGAGGAACAAGAAGGAGCGTCACACCCTGCCACTCTGCAGCTGGAAATATGTCCCCCCCCCGCCCAGTGTCCACTGAGGGAGCTGAATAGAAGTTTCCATCATTGATGATAACCTGGGAACATCTGTTGGGTTGTATATACTGTATATATATAGCTCACCATGTGGCACGCCATTCATCAGGGTAGCCCAGGCTTCTCCCTGATGACCACATTGGGACTTTTCACCGGTAGTCTATATATTTTAAAGATAACAAACAAGTGTCAACTGATAATTCAAGTTATATGTGTCAGAATTTCATGACAAACGTCTACAGGTAATAATATTTGACAATTAAAAATCAAAGGCAATTTTCAACGTGTTCACATTCTCAACTTCTCCACACACTCGACACATTTCACGGCTAATCGCCGCTTCTTCAGGAGAGCGACAAGTCATTTGTTAATGCCGTGGAAAACAAGACAAAAGGGAAATAAAACCGATGTATGTATAGTGTTAGTCAACAATATAATATTATATCTGCTGAATTTGTACGTTTTCTAAAAGTAAATGCCGTAAGAAATCCTGTGTTTCCCCGATGTTGGGCGCACACCGGGGGGCGGGGATTTTAGGTAACGGGGTTCCCTCCCAAGTGGGCGTCGCAAATCCAGACCACACCTCCACTGTATGTTTTCCTCACGTAGTTATGCTAAAAAAGGTTTTTTTTTTAGATTACAATTGTAAGTATTGAGTATGGAGATTATCCGTCAGTTAGACTATATGTGAATAATCTAAAGTCTACTATTTATTAGTCGTATTGTTTACTTGGGTGTACATAAAGGAGAAAAAAAAACACAACAACATCATCATACATATATACATACACATACTTACATACATACACACATATATACACATACATACATACACTTATATACACACATACATACATACACTTATATACACACATACATACACACACAAATATACACATACATACACACATATATACACATACATACATACACTTATATACACACATACATACATACACTTATATACACACATACATACACACATATATACACATACATACACACACATATATACATATACATGCATACACTTATACATACACATACATACATACATACATACATACATACATACATACACACACACACACACACACACACATATATACACATACATACATACACTTATACATACACACACAAATATACACATACATACATACACTTATATACACATACACACATACATACACACACATATATACACATAAATACATACATACATACACACACATATATACATATACATTCATACACACATACACCAATATACATGCATACATATGCACACACACTTATATATGCATACATACACACATATCTATATACATGCATACACACATCCATATACATACATACATACATACACACATACATACATACATTCATACATACATACATACGTATAATGTATGCACGTGGATATGTTTGCATATATGTATGATGATGTTGTTGTTTTTTTGTTTTTCTTCTCCTTTATGTACACCTGAGTAAACAATAAGACTAATAAATAGTAGATTTCAGATTATTTACACATAGTCTAACTGACGGGTAATTTCCTACTTAAAGCGGTTTTAAACTAAAACAAAAAAAACACACATACATGAAATAAGCACATAAGGGCAGAGAGGCCACTTCCTGATCTATCTTCTCTGGGCAGCAGCTGAAAACAACCCGACCCCCCCTCTCCCCGCACTCCTACACAGACAGAGCTCAGCTCCGGTGTGGGGGAGAAGGGGGGGCACTCAGCTAGATCATGTGAAGAAAGATTTCTCCTCTTCACAAAGTCTCACAGACGCTGATGTCACATCTGTGAGTCTCAGACACAGGGGCTTATGGGAGAGAATTCCCAGTAACCCCTGCAGCTTGTTATGTCCTGCCTAGGCGAGACGTAGCACAGTGGGAGGGGCTCTCTTTAAAAAGACTCCCCTCCAGCTGTCAGAAATCAATTTGGTTTATTTTAGTCAGCAATCTCTGCAGTATCAGCTGAGCTGAAGCCTATACTGCAGAGAGACATAACAAGTGGTAGGTTCGCTTTAGTACTGTACAATTGTAATTAAGAAAAATTTTCTAGCATAACTGCGTGAGGACAAGTTGAGAATGTGAACAAGTTGAAAATTGCCATTGACTATTTAATTGTCATTATTTTGACACATATACCGTATTTTCCAGCATATAAAACGACTTTTGAACACAGGAAAATGTGTTCAAAAGTCGGGTCGACTTATATGCCGGGTGTTGACGTCGGGAGTGGGGGGGGGGGGTGTTTAGGTGCTCTCCTGTCCCGGGAAGCCCTGAGGTCTGCTCCCCCGATCCATACTCCCCTCACTGCACGCTGGCTGACAGGAGCCGACAGAGAGAGATCTTCATCATCCCCCTCCAGCCCCTCCTTCTACATCCCGACGTCTGTGAATGTAGCTGGCTGCTACTGACCGCAAATGTGCTCACTAGTGACATTGTGCATTGTGGCTGAGATTGGTATTGCAGGGAGATTGAGATTAAAGCTAGAACACATTAAATAGCTGTACACACACTTCACTTCATACACAACTGTATTACACTATATGACATTTTTAGATTTCTGGGGGTTGAAAGTCACAGTAGACATAACATTTTTATTTGGTGTGCATTTGAAGAGGGTTGGTCTTATATGGTGAGAATATCCCAAACTCTATATTTTAACTGGAAAAGTTGGGGGTCGTCTTATACCCTCGGAAAATACGGTAACTTGAAATATGAGTTTGTTATCTTTAAAATATATAGACTACCGGTTAAAAGTCCCAATGTGGTCATCAGGGAGAAGCCTGTTTATCCCGCCTGCCTGGAGGAGATCTTTGCTTGTGAAGAGTTCCATTCAATAAGTGCGTCTGATGCCATCTTGGAGATCTGCCTGATCCTGAAAGAGAGACGGCATTCAGTGACATCCAAGACATCAGAGCGGTGACCATCCTCCATATATACAGCTAGGGAGTCCATCTCTGGAGGGTTCCTCACCCTGCCTTGTGCATTACATATACTCCATGTGGAGGCTCCAACTATATCCCTGAGGGCCCCAACGCGGGCATTGTAGCCTGTATATCACAGATCATTGTGGAAGTCAGACTGTATATTCATATGCTGAAGCTTATTGATAAGTCACTGTAGTTACAATTCTATTATACTCTCTGTATTCAATTATTGTGTTATACTCCGCTTTATCCCGTAATAAAGTGACGCGTTTACTGTTTATGGTGTGTCAGTGTTGGGGGCTCTACAACCCGGGGTGTGTGTCACTGGTACGGTGGGAGAGTGCTGCACTTACATGCAGGGGCAGAAATTACTGGGACCCAGAGCACATTTTTTGCACCCCCCACCCTGGACCTGCCACTCCAATCCCCCTTCTTCCTCCATGTCTTCCTTCCCCCGCACCCTTATCGGTCAGGGTAGGATAATAATAACATACCCAGACAAGTCCTCTTGCCATGATGACACAGAACTGCTGCAGCCCTAGCTTACTTAGAAGAAGACCAGATTCTCTTTTGGAACATTCCTTTTTATAAACGAACTGTGAGGCTGGCCACTCCCACTCAGGCTGGCACATGACATCACCCCGAGGTTTCCAGAAGGGTCTGGAATCTTCTCTGACATTTAACCTCCTGGCCGTTTGGCCCGAGTTAACTCTATCCATCATGAAACTCATCCTGAGTTAACTCTGGATAAACTTACCTGTCGGCTGGATTCCCCTGGCGATTCTGTGCATCGGTATGTACGCCCATGCTTCCAGGTCTACAAACGAAGGGGGCGGGGGGAGGCTGTGCCATAGACGGCTGGTGTGGACCTCCGCTTTATTGGGCTGTGAGCTGAACCTGGCGAGTGAGCAGAGGACATCCACCCTGAGAACCTGGTGGTGTGAGTAGCATTACACATCGCACTACCCCGACACAACATTTATACATGACTTCTCCACCAGGGGGAGATCACTCGCTGCTATCACTGACATGAACGCTGCTATCCGATCTAGCACTGGCAGTTCATTCTGCTATGGACAGGGGACAGGGGACGCTGGGGGGGGGGGGGCTGATCTCAACAGAAACAAATGCTCTATGAAGATGTGTAATACATAGCAGGGGACTCATTGAGGTCAGCCCCCTCCCCCTCTGGGTCTCCTGTCCATAACAGAACTGTCAGTGACACTTGGGGGGAGAGGCTCATCTCAACGGTTACCTCTCTCTGATGAGTCAGACACACATGCGCAGTACCAGGGGAGGCTCATCTCGTCAGGGAGGCTCATCTCGTCAGGGAGGCACATCTCATCAGGGAGGCTCATCTAGTCAGGGAGGCTCATCTCGTCAGGAAGGCTCATCTCGTCAGGGAGGCTCATCTCGTCGGGGAGGATCTCGATAGAACTGACTCGCTTTGAACAGCTCACAGTCGGTGTTGCGAGTTGTTTCCCCATCGAACTACACTTACCTGTCTGCCGGATTCCCCTGGCAATTCTGTGCATCTGTATGTACGCCCATGCTTCCAGGTCTACCCACGAAGGGGGCGGGGGTAGGCGGTGCCATAGACCTCCATGTAATGGAGGGGCCACAACTCCTGCGTCTCCGTTCGGGCAGGAAATATTGTGATCACCCATGGCGCTCTTTTGAAAAAAGTGAGCCACGTGCGTATTGCCCAGGAGGTTAAACAGATACAAAACATCCTGAGGTCGGGTCTTCACTTATGCGTCTAAACAACGCGCTAAGCCATGTTTTCTACACACGTACAGCGTCGCCCCGCACCGCAGGCGCATGTGCCACTGGAGTCTGGTACATTGAAATCAATGAAGTGTTGCATCATGAAGACGCACGTTGAAGGCACTAGTGGAGACAAGGCCTTAGCTTACAAAACAACCAGATTGGGATACAGCGGTACACAGCACACCAGCCCGAGCATGCTTACCCTCTTCTGTGTCTGTGCACCTCAGCTCAATGTCCAGAGAAGGACAGGGCACCCGGCTACACACACTGCCCAATGTATACAAAGAGCCTCCCTCCAGGAACACTCCCCTTTCATGTTGCTTTGCCTGCAATGTAAGGGTTAAATGATCATTTCTGCCCTGGGATAGACATAGACTTACATTGTGCTATCACTTCCCAGCATTCCATGTACCAGGCTGGTCCTCACCATACTCAGGGTGGGCTAAGCTTTCCTTGGAATTCGGCGGTAAGTACAAGCTTGCCGTGTGTGGCTAATGTAAACATACCGTATTTTTCGCCGTATAAGACGCACCGGCACATAAGACGCACCCAGTTTCTAGGGCAGAAAAACTAGAAAAAATAAGATTTAATAAGTTTTCACATCAATTGGGATAATGCAATGTATGCAGTGAATGCAATATCCAATTCAGCCAGAAGGTGTCACTAGCAGCAGTACACTCTCAGCTGAACACACGTCATACTGTACACTGATCTGAGGAGGAGGGAGGGGGGAGCAGGGCTGGGGTCTGCTCTCTCCTCTCCCGATGTCACTGATTCTGTGTCCGTGGGGCAGCTGATTGCTGTTACCACGGACAGAAGAGCTGTAGATGCCAGTTCATCTAGCTCTGTCTTCATTGCCCATGCCAGTTCAGGGCTGGCATTGCCAATTACACAGTTCAGATGGGCGAGCCGGACATTGGCTCTCCCATCTGAACTGACAGCTCCTGCAGCTCCCCTCCGTGCCGGGAGAGCTGGCGGGAAGCCGTGGGGGTTGCGCATTCGGCGTATAAGACGCAGACACCTTTTTGCCCCCAATTTTGGGGGGGGGGGGGAAAGTGTGTCTTATATGCCGAAAAATACAGTAAGTCACAACGTAAGGGCAATGTCTTTACTGCATCATTTTTGTCCCGTGTGAGGGAACAACCCCCTAAGCTAGCTATACACGACTCGATTTTTTAAAAGAGTAGAGCACAATCAAGCGACGCGCGTTCATGGTTCTTCATTGCACTTGAATCTATAAAAAAATCGAGCCGTTTACGCCTTCAAGCAAGATCCCGCTCGATAAAAGGTCAGTCGAACTGGGAATGGACATGTCCATAAATCCCAGTCGATTTGAGAGGCAGTGCAGAGGGGGGTTTCCCTTCCCCGCACAGCACACAGCCTCTGCTCGGCTCTCAGCTGAGAGTGGGAACAAAGGAACGGGGGCGGAGCCGAGCCAGGCTGTTTAAACTACACAGGGAGAGTGCCGGTGTCCCGTCGAAATGAGCCTCCCCTGGCCGCCGGATCTTTATGTAGTGACCCGAGAAAAGGCCACAATACTGTATTATTTGCCTGTATAGTGCTTATAAGTTGGCGTGTGTCCCCTTAAGGGTTGCACCTGTTGTATACGAGTTGCTGGAACCATGAGTCCTGGGCAGGGTTAATGGGTGTTAACCCGCTCACTACTTTCCCTCCAAAAACTAGCTAATCGTTTCTGCCCGGTAACAGGCCTTATGCCGGCCCCGTTCTGAGGACATAAATAGAAGTCCTTAGAACATTCTGGACTTTTCTGCATCGGCTCCCTAGATGACTACAAGCCTCCAGTGCTTCATCTTGGAGAAAGTCCACAACACCCTTCACACTACTGATGAATAGATCTGGGGTCACACTACATGAGGTTTAGATTCCTGGGGGGGTCACAATTACTGAGGTAAATGAGACTGGGGGGTCAACACTCACTGAGGTATGAGATTCTGGGGGTAGGTCACACCTACTGATGTATGGGATCGGGGGGTCACGCTACTGAGGTATGTATATCTGGGGGGTGGGTACACTACTGAGGTATGAGTCGGTGGGGTTCACACTACGGTAGGTATGAGATCGTTGGGGGGGTCACATTAGCTGAGGGTATGAGATCTTGGGGGGTAAACTACTGGTGTATGAGATCTGGTGGGGTCACCTACTGAGGTATGGGAGTCTGGGGTGGTCACACTCTGAGGTATGAGATCGTTGTGGGGTCCACAGCTACTGAGGTATGTGGATTCTGGGGTTTGTGTTCACACTACTGAGGTATTGAGATCTGGGGGGGTCATAGCGACTGAGGGTATGAGATCTTGGGGGGTACATACTGAGGTTATGAGATCTTGGGGGTCACACTATGAGTTTGGTAGTTTATGCTGGGGGGTCCACACTCTGAGGTTGAGATCTGGGGGTCACACTCCTGAGGTATGAGACTGGGGGTCACACTACTGAGGTATGAGATCTGGGGAAGTCACACTACTAAGTATGTAGATCTGGGGGGGTCAAACTACTGAGGTATGAGATCTGGGGGGTCACACACTACTGAGGTATGAGATCTGGGGGTCCACACACTGAGGTATGAGATCTGGGGGTCACACTGTACTGAGGTATGAAGATCTGGGGATCCACTCACTGGAGGATGAGATCTGGGGGGGGGGTCCACACTACTGAGGTATGAGATCTGGGGTCACACTACTGAGGGTGATATCTGGGGGTCACACTACTGAGGTATAGATCTGGGGGGTCACACTACTGAGGTATGAGATCTGGGGGGTCCACACTACTGAGGTATGAGATCTGGGGGGTCACACTACTGAGGTATGAGATCTGGGGGTCACACTACTGAGGTCTGAGTCTGGGGGGTCACACTACTGAGGTATGGAGATCTGGGGGGGTCACACTACTGATGTATGAGATCGGGGTCCACACTACTGAGGTATGAGATCTGGGTAGCTCACACTACTGAGGTATGAGATCTGGGGGGTCACACTACTGAAGGCATGGATCGGGGGTCACACTACTGAGGTATGAGATCTGGGGGGTTCACACTACTGGGTATGAGATCTGGGGGTCACACTTGAGGTATGAGATCTGGGGGTCACACTACTGAGGTATGAGATCTGGGGGTCACCAAACTGAGGTATGAATCTGGGGGGTACACTACTGAGGTATGAGATCTGGGGGGGTCAACTACTGATCTATGAGATCTGGGGGGTCCACACTCTGAGGTATGAGATATGGGGGGGTACACTACTGAGGCTGAATCTGGGGGCCACTACTGATGTATGAGATCTGGGGGGTCACATAGAGGTATGAGATCTGGGGGTCACACTACTGGAGGTATGAGATATGGGGGGTCACACTACTGAGGTATGAAGATTGGGGGTCGCACTACTATGAGCTGGGTTATAGATGAGTTGGGGGTCACACTACTGAGGTATGAGATCTGGGGTCACACTACTGAGTATGAGATCTGGGGGTCAACAATACTGAGGTATGGGAATCTGGGGGTCCAACACTACTGAGGTATGAGATCTGGGGGTCACACACTACTGAGGTATGAGATCTGCGGGGGTCACACTACGAGGTATGAGATCTGGGGGTCACACTACTGAGTATGAGATCTGGGGTCACACTACTGAGGTATGAGATCTGGGGGGTCACCCTACTGCCTGAGGTATGAGTATCTGGGGGTCCAACACTGATCTGAGGTATGAGATCTGGGGGTCACACTACTCGAGGTATGAGATCTGGGGGTCACACTACTGAGGTATGAATCTGGGGGTTCACACTACTGAGGTATGAGATGATTGGGGGTTCCACTACTGAGGTATGAGATCTGGGGGGTCACACTACTGAGGTTGAGATCCTGGGGGTCACACTACTGAGGTATAGATCTGGGGGTCACACTACTGAGGTATGGGATCTGGGGGGTCACACTACTGAGGTTATGAGATCTGGGGGGTCACCACTACTGAGGTATGAGATCTGGGGGGTCACACTACTGAGGTATGAGATCTGGGGGTCACTACACTGAGGTATGAGATCTGGGGGGTCACACTACTGGAGGTATGAGATATCTGGGGGGGTTGGGGGTTCACACTACTGAGGTATGAGATCGGGTGGTCACACTACTGAGGCATGAGATCTGGAGGGCACACTACTGAGTGTATGAGATCTGGGGGTCACTACTCTAAGGTATGTGATCTGGGGGTCACACACTGAGGTATGAGATCGGGGGGTCCACTCTACTGAGGTATAGATCGGGGGTCACACTACTGAGGTATGAGATCTGGGGGGTTGACACTACTAAGGTATGAGATCTGGGGGTGTCACACTACGAGGTATGAGATCTGGGGGGTCACACTACTGAGGTAATGAGATCTGCGGGGGTCACACTACTGAGTATGAGATCTGGAGGTCACGCTACTGAGGTATGTGATCTGGGTGGGTCACACTACTGAGGGATGGATCTGGGGGGGTCACACTACTGAGGTTGAGATCTGGGGGTCACACTACTGAGGTATGAATCTGGGGGTTACACACAAGGTATGAGAATCTGGGGGGTCACACTACTGAGGTATGAGATCTGGGGGGTCACACTACTATGAGGTATGAGATCTGGGGGTCACACTACTGAGGTATGAGATCTGGAGGGTGGGGGGCACACTCGAGGTTATGAGATCTGGGTCACACTACTGAGGTATGAGATCTGGGGGGTCACACTACTGAGGTATGAGATCTGGCCCCTTTGGGGGGGGGTCATCCTATGAGGTATGAGAATCTGGGGGTCCACACTACTGAGGTATGAGATCTGGGGGGGTCACACTACTGGGTATGAGATTGGGGGGTCACACTACTGAGGTATGAGATCTGGGGTCACACTACTGAGGTATGAGATCTGGGGTCACACTACGGGTTAAGATCTGGGGCGGTTCACACTACTGAGGTATGAGACGTTGGGTTGGTCACACTACTGAGGTTATGAGATCTGGGGGCCACACTACTGAGGTATGTAGATCTGGGGGGTCACACTACTGAGGTATGAGATCTGGGGGTCACCTCGTGAGGTATGAGATCTGGGGGTCCACTTACTGGGTATAAGACTCTGGGGTTGGGGTGGGTTGGTTGGTGGGGGTTTGGTGGGGTGGTGGGTCACACGGGGGTTCACCGGGTCGGGGTCGAGGTGGGGTCACCTCTGAGGGTATGGTCTGGGGCGTGGGTCCTCATACTACTGAGGTGTAATTGAGATCTGGGGGGGGGGGTCACACTACTGAGGTTGAGGTCCTGGGGCTCACCG
>JAHGUE010000013.1:110321-125375 GCA_036250615.1 Ptychadena robeensis | reverse complement strand
CTCCAACCTCCATTATACCCATCTCCATCCTGACTCCATCCTTCTCCACAACCATCTCCATCCTCCAGAGTCACCTCCATCCTCCACCACAATCATCTTCATCCTGACTATATCCTCCACCACAGCCATCTCCATCCTGACTCCATCCTCCACCACAGTCATCTCCATCCTGACTCCATCCTCCACCACAGCCATCTCCATCCTAAATCTATCCTCCACAGTCATCTCAATCCTAACTCCCTCCACCAGTCATCTCCATCCTGCCTCCATCCTCCACCACAGCAATCTCCATCCTCCACAGTCATCTCCGTCCTCCGCAGCCATCTCCACAGCCATTTATAAATACTTTATAACCTGCGTCTCACCTGGTAAAAGGTTCCTGACAGCTGGGGCACCAGTGTGATGACCAAAAGGCACAGCATAGTGAAGACTGTAAGCTTAGGAGACAAGCTGACCATGTATATAACCAAGAAGATGAGCCTCATCAGGTACCACATCAGGAGGCTCAGGTTATGGCTGAGGGATTCGCTCATCACTGCGATGTCAGAGGTGATGCGTGATGTGATGTCACCTGGCGGAAGAACAATCTGATGTATGAACAGCGCTGGGGGAAGAAGTCACACTCGCCAGGGCGTACATACTTTGTACATGATATTACCTGTTGACACCTTATCGAAGAAGGCGATGTCCTGTCTGAGGACGGAGCGGAGGACCTGTCCCTGCGTCCGGGTGTGCACCAAGCTCATGGTCACGTTGTAGATGTAGTCACAGAAAAATTCGTTGAAGGCGCTGCAGAGAGCAAATGAACCAATCAAGACCCCCGGACTCCCTTCACTGAGCAATGCTGCGATTGGCTGATCTACTCACCTGGACAGGGTGATGATGGACATCATGAAGATGGCGTTCCAGAATATGGAGGGGTCTTCTTTACTCTGGATCCAGTCGGTCATCTTCCCCGTATAAGACGGTAACGCCATCTCACCTGCCAGCAGGGAACACATGACATGAAGGTCCACACCGACCAATCACATTCCAACTGTCCACACCGACTAATCACATTCCAACTGTCCACACCGACCAATCACATTCCAGCTGTCCACACCGACTAATCACATTCCAGCTGTCCACACCGACCAATCACATTCCAGCTGTCCACACCGACTAATCACATTCCAGCTGTCCACAACGACCAATCACATTCCAGCTGTCCACACCAACCAATCACATTGCAGCTGTCTACACCGACCAATCACCTTCCAGCTGTACACACCGACCAATCACATTCCAGCTGTCCACACCGACCACTACAGCGATGGTTAGAAGGTTCCCCACACAGGTCCACTTACCCCATGATGACAGCACCAGGAACACGGCCACCAGCAGGAACCTACCCGCGTAGGGCCTCAGAAGGGTGACCAACCTCCACAGAGAACCTGAGGAACCTCCGGACTCCTCCCCATTCTCACCAGATGAAAACAGCTGGTAGAAGATGACACCAGAGGTGATGGTGAGAAGATAAGAGCTGAGGAACAGGTCCGCTCTGCCCCAACTGTAGAGGATCTCCCCGCTGGTCTGCGGCAGAAGATAGTCCGTGAAGGTCACACATGATGGCACCAGGAGGGTCAGGACGGCATAGAACATCAGAAGAACGTCCCTCTGGAGCCATGATGGAAGCTTGGAAGTCCGGCTGATCACATACCCACCCAGCGTCAGGAGCGCAAACCGCGCCGAGCTCACCAACCAGATCCCGGGGAGATCCAGAGGGCGGAAGCGGGTGACATGTGACCCCAGGAGGCGGATGGTGAGAAGATCCACGACAGTGAGGCAACACAGTGACCACAGAGGAGGCATCATGGCGGGATCTAAGGAGAGGGAGAGAACAAGGCTGTGAGAGGACCTCAAATATACAGGAACGTGACCCCTGACCTCTGTGTGACCCCTGACCACTCCATCCTTACTCCATCCTCCACCACAGTCATATCCATCCTCCACCACAGTCATCTCCATCCTCCACCACAGTCATCTCCATCCTGACTCCACAGTCCATTATCCATCTCCACACAGTACTGCAATCTGACTCAATCCTCCACCCACAGTAATATCCATCCCGAACTACATCCTCCACCACAGGTCATATCCCATCCCGACTCCATCACTCCACACAGTCATATCCATCCCGACTCCATCCTCCCACCACAGTCATACCATACTACTCCATCCCCACCAGAATCATCTCCATCCTGACCTTCATCCTACCACCACAGTCATATCCATCCTCCTCCACGGGCATATCCATCTACCCACAGTAATCACCAGCCTCCTCCCACCAGCCATATCCATCCTCAGAGTCATCTCCCTCCTCCACCACCTCTTCTCCATACCTGACTTCCATAAACAACGCAAACTCCATCATGCCTCCATCCTCCACCACCAGTACAATCCATCCTGACTCCATCTCCAGAGTCATCTCCATCCTCCTCCAAAAAACGCCATCTCCATCTCCAGCGTCATCTCCCTCCTCCACCCACAGTCATATCCATTCCACTCCATCATCCACCACAGTCATATCCATCCTGACTACATCCTCCAGTCATACTCCATCCTCCCCACAATCATCTCCATCCTGACTTCCACAACCAACGCAAACCCCATCGAACTCCATTCCTCCAACACAATCATTCTCACATCCTCCACCAAGCCATCTCCATCCTGACTCCCTACACCAGTCATCTCCATCCTGACTCCTCCACCAACAGTCTAATTCAATCCGACTCATCCTCCACCACAGTTCATATCCATCCTGCCTCCTCCACCAAATCCATGCCGGCGGGGGATCTAAGGATGAGGGGAGAGGAGAACAAGGCTGTTCTGAGAGGACCCCAAATATAAAGGAACGTGGACCCCCTCTGACCTCTGTGTGGACCCCTCGACTACATACCTGCACCCAAAACATTGTCCACTTGTATACCCCGAACCCTTCTAGAGCTGATCACCCCCAATCTTCTAGGGGGGCTTCCACAAGGGACCTGGGGGTTCATGGAAGGTTCGACCCGAGCCCTGATGTTGGGGTCACAGTCACCTATAATTTCACCCCAAAAAGGGGGGGGTCAGGGCTCTGTGCAGCCAATAATTATTCCTCCGGTCACCAGGACCCCCATCCAGGTCATGGACTCGCTCTGGATCATTGGGAGGCGGTCAATTAATATACCGAATGTTCCTCTCTATATATATATATCCCCGGGTTACCTCCTCCGTGTGCGCTCCTCAGCTCCGTCCTCTCCGTCCTCCGGATTGTCTGTCGCTTTCCCGGAATAGGCGTCAATCGCTAAAAGTAAAAGTGAACGTAAGAAAAGCCCCGGCCCGCGCGCGCCGCCGAACTCCGTGCACTCACCGGGCACTGCTCGTCAACCGGGGCATGCGAGATCGTCCGTCCGTCAATGCACATAAACGGGCCAATGCGAGATTATCTACCGGGGCACACTGTCTCCGGGCACTAGGCAAGCCTCCACCGGGCACGTCACGGGCACTGCGCGAGTAATCTGACCGGGCACGTCACGGGCACAGCTCGTCACCAACGAGCTCCATCCGCTCTCCGCCCATCGGGTTGCCCGGATACGACAGACCGAGGACGGTAAGTACCCGCTCGGCCGTCGTATATGGATCTGTCCTCTGGGGGACTATTGGCGATAATAGTACAAAATCCGATCGCGGGACTACAACTCGCAGTTGTACTACAGATCACCCAGTGTATAGGGGAGCAGTGTGTACTACCGTCACCCAGTTGTATAGGGGAGCAGTGTACACTACGTCACCAGTGTATAGGGGAGCAGTGATACCTACAGTCAAACAGTGTATAGGGGAGCAGTGTACCTACCGGTCCACCCAGTGTATAGGGGAGCAGCAAGCTTGTATTTGTACCGACCGCTACCCGTGTATAGGGGAGCAGTGTACCTACCGTCTCAACAAGCGTAATAGGGGAGCAAGTGGGTTACCTACCTCTGACCCAGTTATAGGGGAGCAGTGTTTGTACTTAACTCTGACCCAGTGTATTGGGGGAGCAGTGTACCTACCCCTGACACTGTGGATAGGGGAGCCAGTGTACTTACCTCTGAAAGTGTATGGGAGCAGTGTTACACCTATGCACAGGTATTGGGAGCAGTGTACTTATACCCTGCACTGTGTATTGGAGAGCAGTGTGTACCATACCCCTGACACTGTGTATTGGGGAGGCAGTTGTGTTTGTGTACTTACCTGACACGGTGTAGTGGAGAGCAGTGACCTACCCCTGGACACTGGGTATTGGGGTAGCAGTGTAACTACCCCTGACACTGGTATTGGGGAGCAGTGGGAATACCTAGGTAAACAGTGTATTAGGAGCAGGTACTTACATCAGACACTGTGTTAGTGGGGAGCAGTGTAATTACCCCTGACACTGTGTATGGGGAGCAGTTACCTACCTCAGACCAACTGTGTTGTAGTGGGGAGCAGTGTACTTACCCCTGAACTGTGTATTGGGGAAGCCAGTGTACTTACCCCTGACACTGTGTATTGGGGAGCAGTGTACTTACCGCTGACACTGTGTGTATTGGTGAGAAGTGGACTTAACCTCTCTGACACTGTTTATTGGGGGCAGTGTACTACTCGACACTGTGTATTGGGGAGCAGTTTGTAATTTACCTCTGACACCGTGTATTGGGGAGCAGTGTTACTACCTCTGACACTGGTATTGGGGAGCAGTGTTACTTACCTCAGAACTGGGTATTGGGAGCAGGGTACTTACCTCGGACTACTGTGTATTGGGGAAGCAGTGTACTTACCTTTCTGACACTGTGTATTGGGGAGGAAGTTGTACCTACCCACGGAACCAGTGTATGGGAGACAGTGTACTTACCCTGAACAGTATTGGAGGGGAGCGTTGACTACCTTGACATGTGTATATGGGGAGCAGTGGTGGGTTGTCCTACCTCTGACACTGTGTATTGGGGAGCAGTGTACTTACCTCTGGGACATGTGTATTGGGGAGCAGTTTACCTACCATGGCAAAGGATTGGGGAGCAGTTGTTTGTTGTACTTACCTCTGACCCAGTGTATTTGGCGGAGCAGTTGGTTATTACCTCTGACCCAGTGTATTGGGGAGTCAGCAGTGTACATACCTGACCACAAGTATTGGGGAAGCAGTGTACTACTCTGACACTGTGTTATGTGGGAGCAGTGTACCTACCCCTGACACAGTATGGGAGCAGTGTACTTACCTCGACCCAGTTTATTGGGGAGCAGTGTACGTACCTCGGACCCAGTGGTATTGGAGAGCAGTGTACTTACCCTGACCCAGTGTTGTATAGGGAGCAGTGTACTTACTCTGACCCAGTGTATTGGGGAGCAGTGACCTTTACCTCTGACCCCCACAGTGTATTGAGAGCAGTGTTACTTACAATGCCAGGTATTAGGGCGCAGTGTCTACCCACGACCCCAGTGTATTGTACACTTGACTACCCAATATGCTTATCAGAGTAAGTGTAAGTACACTGCGCCCTAATACTTGTACAGGGGGGTAAGGACTCTGCTCCCCAATACACTGGGCAGGGGTATAAGTACACCTGCTTCCCTAATACTGTATCAGGGGTGGTAAGTACTCATGCTCACAATAGACTGGGTCAGGGGTTAAGTACACTGCTACCTAATACTGTATCGGTGGTAATACTCTGACTCCCCAATACACTGGGGTCAGGGGTAGAGTACATGCTTCTACAATAAGTATCAGGGCGTAAGTACTCTGCTTCCCCCAATACATGGTCAGGGGTACGTTACACTGCTCCTAATAAGTATCAGGGGTAAGTACTCTGATCCCCAAATTACACGGGTCAGGTTGGGTAGGTACACCCCAATTACTGTATCAGGGTAAAGTACACTTGCAACCCCAAACAACGTGTCATGACTTATACAACTGCAAGGTGTATTGGGGTGCAGGTGCCAGGCTAGCGGTTTACGAGTATACACACAGTGTACCTGCCCCCCCCCCCCCCGTCACATGACCACATCATGACGCCCCCACCCACATAGCTGCTTGTGGATGGTTTATTTGGATTGCAAGCTAACATTTGTCCCCAAACATTACAGTGACCACTACAGTGAGGGAGAGAAGTATTTGATCCTGGGCAGATTTTTTAGAGATAGAGTAGAATACAACAAACAACAAAAAAAAACCCCTCAACAATACCCAGTGCACTAACGTCAGAGATGGGGTGTAATGTTATGAGCGCCATAAGTATTGGATCCCTTCACAGAGAGGACTTCGTGTTTGGTGGCATTCTGTTGCTCTATTGCAAAAGTCAGTGAGGTTGGTTGAGGCTGGTGTTTCAGCCTTCCACAGATTTTCTATGGGATATTAAGGTCAGGGACACTGGCGGGCCACTCCAGGACCTTCATGTGCTTCTTGTTAGGCCGCTATGTTGTGCTAGGACCGTGTGTCTATATCATGCTGGGATACCCATCCACCGTTACTTTGTCCTGAGGGATGGAGATGCGTGATACTTCACTTTGATTTGATGAAGGGGTGTCGTGCTTTGAGGGGCGATCCATCCACCCATGGTGACCAAGACGAAGCTATGGTCTACTAGTGAGGACATTTATTTCTGGGGTGACCCAAAGCTCTATGGAGTCGGGCCCGGTGTCACTCCAGGGTGACACATTGGTGGCAGACTTCTGCTCGAGGGATTCCCCTCCCCCACCTTACTTGGAGTTCCGGTTGGACGCCAGATTCACCAGATCAGATTTCATTTCTTCTTCATTTTATAGCGACTCGCCGAGGACACCAGATGTAAAATGGCCGATGATTAGGAAGTGCTAGGAAGTGGGGGGGGGGGGGGGTGAATCACCGGAATATAAATCACAGATAATACTAAGAGGAGGGGGCCTGATATCGGTAATGCACAGCCGCCACCGACATACTAAACGGTATTGTTCTGTAATATTACAGCCCAGGGAGCCGATCAGTGCATGGAGCATACTGATTGGAGGATCTAGACAGAGTAACATCGTCTGCTGTTCTCATTCCACCCTGTCCAGTTCCTAGGGGGGATAGAGCTTCTGCTACTGCGCCATCTGACAGGGCTGTTGCAGAGATGTGTTAATTCCCATAACAGGATGGACAGAGTCTTATGTGGGTATTATTTTGTAGAAGACATTAAGGTGTAGTAGTGTTGGAAATAGACAAGGGGGGTTAGGGAAGGGTTGGAGTGTACACTTGGAGGTGGGGGGGGGGGGGTAGTAAAAGGATTGGAGTGTACACTGGGGGGTGGTACTTCTTTTTGTTAGGTAGTAGAAGGTGGAGGTAGACCTGAGGGTGTAGGAAAGGGTGGAGTAGCACATGGAGGGTAGTGAAGGTTGGAGTAGACGTGGGGGGTCGGGTAGGGGTAGGAGAAGGGTTGGAATGGAGTGTACACGGGGGGGGGGGGGGGTCGGACGTAGTAGAAGGGTTCGGAGTGTACACTGAGGGGGGGGGGGGTAGTAGAAGGGTGGAGTGTAAATTGGGGGTAGTAGTAAGTAGAAGGGTTGGAGTAGACATGGGGGGGGGGTGGTGGGTGTGGAAAAGGGGGAGTGTACCACTGGGGGGTAGTAGAAGGGTTGGAGTAGACATGGGGGGGAGTGGAGGGTTGGAGTAGACATGGGGGTAAGTAGAAGGGTTGGAGTGTACACTGGGTGGGGGGGGTGGGGTAGGTAGTAGAAGGGTTGGAGTGTACACTGGGTGGGGGGGGGGGGGTGGAGTAGAAGGTTGGGTGTACACTGGGTGGGGGAGGTAGTAGAAGGGTTGGAGTGTACACTGGGTGGGGGGGGGGGTAATGATGAGTAATGATTCTGTGATTTATATTCTGTTGATCACCCCCCTCCCCTCCCCGGGGGAACATTCCTATCACATGTCTGCATCGGCCATTTTACATTCTGGTGATTCTCGGGTAGTAGAAGGTTGGAAGTGTACACTGGGGGGGGTGGGGGTGGGTGGCGGTCGCTTAGAGGTAGTAGAAGGTTGGAGTAGATATGGGGGGGGGGGGGGTAGTTAGTAGGGGGGTAGTAGAAGGTGTTGTTGGGAGTGTACACATTGGGGGGGTGGTAGTGGAAGGTTTGGAGTGTACACGGGGGGGGGTTAGTGAAGGGTTGGAGTGTACACTGGGGGGGTCAGTAGAAGGGTTGGAGTTAGACATGGGGGGGGTAGTAGAAGGTTGGAGTGTACCACTGGGGGGCGGGGGGGGTAGTAGAAGGGTTGGAGTAGATATGGGGGGGGGGGTAGTAGTAGGAAGGGGTTGGGAGTATTGAGTGACATGGGGGGGGGGGTAGTAGAAGGGTTGAGTGGACACTGGGGGGGCGGGGTAGTAGAAGGGTTGGAGTGTTCCACTGGGTGGGGGGGTATAGCAGGGTTGGAGTGGATATGGTGGGGGGGGGGGTAGTAGAAGGGTTGGAGTAGAAGTAGACAAGGAAGCCGGGGGGTGTTGGTAGTAGAAGGGTTGGAGTGTAACTGGGGGGGGGGTTAGTAGAAGGTTGGAGTGACACTGGGGGGGGGTAGTAGAAGGGTTGGAGTGTACAATGGGGGGGGTTAAGTAGAAGGGTTGGAGTGTTACACGGGTGGGGGGGGTGGGTAGTAGAAGGGTTTGTCTACTAGACATGGGGGGGGGGTAGATAGAAGGGTTGGAGTGTAAACTGGGTGGGGGGGGGTAGTAGAGGGTTGTCTACTAGGACATGGGGGGGGGGTAGTAGAAGGGTTGGAGTGTTTGGAGTGACACTGGGGGGTGGTAGTAGAGGTAGTAGAAATTTGGATTTGGGCGGTATCTGAGACTTTGCACCAATTGGAATGGTTACATGGGTGTTAATGAGGCAATTCTGGGTTTCCATTCAGGATGTCTCTGTCTTGAGGTCTATGGACGTCTCCCCACAATGTTCTCCCTCTCCGTGCCTCTGATCATGCTTCTTGGTGACTTTTCGTCTCTCCAGTTATGTTTCTCTCCTTGTCTACACATACTATCGGTATATTTCCTGGGCACGGTGTGATGGTATCTCTCATCAAGAGTGACCCTCTCTGTGGTGCTCAGAAGAAGAGTCCCAGCCATGGTGGACCTCTCAAACTTTCTCTACGTTCCTGACGCTGTGGCCTGGCTCCCCCTCTGGACCAGACTCGGCGCCTCCTGTCTTCTTCCGGGACCCGAGCTCCTCCGGTCTCTTCCACTCTCTGCTCTAGCACCTGCCCGTGCGTATCTGGCCTGTTCTGCTCTGGACTGCTGTCCCCCCACGTATTCCAGAAGAGATGAAGAAGGAGCTGGAAAGCAAGGAGATGAGAGGAACTTCATCAGGACTCCTCAGTTTCTAAAACTGGACTGCCTTCCTGGCCCCGGCTTCGTCTTCCGATTCATGGACTGGCACGTAAGTTCAAACCACTGTATGGAGGGCGGGTGGCACAATCTATGGGGTTAATGGTGTTGGTATTGGATGGATGGCCATTAACTAGGTCATGACCCCCCTATAGGCCTCAGGCCCATGAATAGCCCAACATAAATCAATGAATAGGCCATTGACCTTGTGTAGCCAGCCATTGGGGGCCTGACCCGGTATAGGCCAAACATGACCTTGAATAGGACCCATGTGACCTATATAGGCCACATGACCTGAATAGGCCACATGGACCCTGTGTAGCACACATGACCCTGAATAGGCCACATGACCCTGTGTTAGCACACAGGACCCTGTATAGGCCATCATGACCTTGATAGGCCGCACGACCCTGTTAGTAGGCCACATGACCCTGATAAGGGAGGCCAACATGACCCGGAACAGGCCACATTACCCTGTACAGGCCACATGACCCTGAATAGGCCACATGACCATGAAGAGGACCCTGTACCACCGTTATATAGGCTACATGACCCTGTAAAGGGACCACAATAACAGGACCTGATAAAATAAACCCTGTGACCTATTATAGGCCACATGGCCTGAAAAAGGCCACATGACAATAAATAGGCCACATGACCTTAAATAGGCCACACAATGACCCTGAATAGACCCAGTGACCCATATTTAGGCAACATGAACATGTGTATCACACATACCATGTTATCGACCATGACCCTGAATAGGCCACATGATTGTGTTTTTCCTTTATGGTTGCAGTAGGAGAGAAGGAACTTAATCATTACCATAGACAACAATGGCGTCTCCTATTGGCAGGAAGAAGAGGGAATTATGTTGGAGATTTAGCCTCTACCCATTGAAAGACCCCTTAGTCTCCAGGGTCTTATCAGAAATCTGGTGAGGTTGGGATGGGGACAGGACCGGAAATATGAATTTGTACTATACGGACTGTTGTGTGGTAACCGATGATCTCCGTCTGTCCCCAGTGAGATCTCGATTCCATATTTACATGGGTGCGCGTCATCGACATCTTGTCAACAAGTATAAGGAGGCACGAGTTCCTGGACGGACACTTTTCTTAATGCTTCTTCTCGTCACAAGGTGGGTGACCTCTGAATATATGATGTAAAACGAAAGCAAATATCACCCAAAAGGTGGTTACCAGTACTTAGTGGGGGTTCTGCATCCACGCATGCCCAAACCACCCATGTCATCATTCAACTCTTTACAGGCAGAACACACCCTCTTCTTCGCATCTACCCTCCATAATACATACCTTCCCCAACCCTGGCTAGGAGTCTATAGTGTCATGCCCGCGGTATCCGTATCACTTCCGAAACATCTCATTACATTACATTGTCCTACTGAAGAAGACGAAAGGTGGCCATACATGGCCAACGGGTGCTAAACAGATGACCCATTCGAGCGCAGTGTGATGATGTCACGATGATTGTTCACAATGCTGTGGATGGTAATCAAGGCGACCACTAGGGCCCGAATCCTGGTCATTCCATTGGACGGGAGCCTCGGCCTGGCATCGCTCAAAGGAATAACATTTGATCGGATTTCGGACATGTTCCACTACCTGTTTGACAGAACCGGTAGGGATTGGTGATCATGCTTTGAAGCAGGGGTGCCGCATTAGATGGAGTAGATAGATGGCCGCTTGAGCGCTTGAGGTACACCAGCCATCATCTGCATCTATCTAATGCCGGCCACCCATCTCTCTATCTAACGATAATCTATGCATATATTGGGGACCTTAAAGCTAGCCTACACGTGTCGCACCCTGAGCAATCGATGACCCATCGATCGATTCGGTGTGAAGCCACAGGCATCGATCGATCGACCATTAAAGTGCTGTGACTAACCACTTAGGCGCCACCGATTCTGGACGATTCTGTTGCACGCTCGACTCGTTCACAAATGGCAACGCCCTTGATGTGGCCGCCGATCGATCAGAAAGACCAACAGGTTGGTTCTCTGTCCGATCCGTTTTGGTGGGCCATGTCGATCGACGGGGCGATTGGTCAAGGTGGGCTGCACTCCGATTCCCGGTCGATCGGATCGGGTGTGCAAGCGACCCGGTGACAGATCGGATCCGACCAGGACTAGCTTGGGTAGGGGGGAAAACCGAACCCGTGTATGGTACATTAAGACCCGTTTCTTTTCTGACTGACATTGTTGTCATGGGGCAGATTTCCAACGGGGTTGCCCCAAAAAGGGCAAGTAAAAGATGACAGACAATCAAAACCCGGTCCACACTGCCCCCAGGAACACAGTGGATAGTGTGAATGAAGATACACAGTAGAGGAATATCTCTGTGGTAATCGGCGGTCACCGGTTCACGGATTGGCTGGTGGTCACAGCTTTCTGTAATACTGTGATCTCACAGCCAGGACCAGGCTGTAAAACGACCGCCGTGCGGATGCTTGGAACTTAACAAATGCATGGCCAGCCTTACTTCAGGGATCATTGAACTTGAGGAGTAAATGTATGTCCCACCAGGACAAGGAGGGGGGCTCGCCCAAGGCCTAAGAGGAGGCAGCGCAGGCCGTCGACGGGTCGACGATCCAAACGAGACAGGCAAAGGACCAAAGTTGCGCACGCTCACCCCAAAGCGGCAAAGGAACCACCGGGCGGACAGAGGAGGCTAAGGGAAGCGCTCCAACCACCACCGGAGGATAAAGTCCTGGAGGGGAGCTCCGGACAGGTGCCGCGGCCGGAAAAAACAGCGCGGGGGGGAGTGCCGAGGTGAAAAACTCCCAGGGTTAGAAGCGGGACGTCCCAAGGCGCTCCAGAGCACAGCGGTATGGGAGGTGTCTAGGGACACGGAGGAGGAGGCCCCGGCGCAACGACGAGCGGGATGCGGAGGCACGCGGCGTAAAAAACAGACGCGGCAGGGAGGGGATAGGGGACTAAGCGAGTACACCGGGGGAAAGCGAGAACGGCGAGCCCTAAACGCCTTCAATGGGGGGTGGATTCGCGGCTGGACGTGCCAGGGGAACCTCAAACTTAGGGGAATCAGCAGGATGAGCGGAGAGCGGCAAGGGAAGCACGAGCTGGCAGGTGATCAGGGAGGCAACCCGGAGGGGGGACGAGCTGGGTCGGGGGGGCGGGGCGGGGGAGCAACTAGAGGCCGGGGAGGGGGGGTAGATGAGTAGACAGCACACCCGAGTGCCTAGCCCCGGACAGAACGCGCCGGATGGACGCGACCACCCTCACGGGCAGCAGGCGCGAACGCGAGGCGTGGAACGCGCAGAGCCCTGCAGGTGGCACCTAGAAAGGGCACAGATACGGAATGAAGGTGGAGTTGGCGTGGCAGGGTAGGGTCGGTTGGAGGCGGGGGCGCCGGCGGGCGGCGAGGCCAGATGGTATCACCAGGGCGCGGCGGTAAAGACGCAGGGCAGGGTGACGCATGGCGTTAATCCCTGACCGGGGTCGGGGGAGGATGGGAGCGGGAAGGGGGGTCGATGGCGCGGGAGAGGGGGGGGAGGGTGGACGCGACAAACACACCCGACGGGCGGGGTTTATGGGGGGGGCGTTTGGGGCGTAGGTTGGGGCGCGGGGGGGCGTAGGCCGGGGGTGGTGGGGGGGCGTGGGGGGGGTCAGGTTGGGGAGGGTGCGGCGGGAGGTGGGGGGGCGAGGGGTGGGGGCGGGTGGTGGGGGAGGGGGGCGGGGGGGGGGCCCAGAATTCATCAGACATATCAGGGGAAACTGTATACTGTATTTCCTGTCCAAGGACCCCCCAGAAATCACAAACCCCCTTTCCTTAGTCTCGTATGCCTATCTTTATTTACCTGTTTGGTGGTGACAAATTTAGATGTCTCCCTGGTCATTCGTGAAGCTCCCTCTCAGCGGGAGATTGCCGGGTTTTTTTGTAGGTTGGTTTGCATGTTCTGCTGTTTTCTCGCCTCTAATATCACGGCTGCGGAGCCTCTGTTGGGAGCTTTAGTTAAGCAGGACATCCATTCTTCAAAACAAACGAAGACAGGGTATTATTTTATTATTGTATTATATAGCGCCAAAACATATACACAGCGCGTACATTAATTAGAGTTATTAAGATGAAACACACAAGATTTTGGGGAACCAGTGTCCTCAACGGTATGGAGAAGAGTGGAGAACGGTATGGAGAAGCTGGGAGAACGTTAGGAGAAGATGGAGGAGCAGGGTGTTGAGGGGAAGCCAGTGACCTGGGGGGGAATCTGGAGAAGCTTGGTGGCCAGGGAAGATGTGGAGGCGCAGGGCTTGAGAGAGCCGGACATCCTAGGGAGGATATGGAGAGCTGAAGTGTCCAGAGAAGATTCTGAGGATGGGGCTTGGGGGGGGGGGGCAGTGTCCTAGGGAGGATATGGAAACTTGGGGACCAGAGAAGATGTGGAGGAGAGGGGCTTGGTGGAGCGGGTGTCCTCAGAGGATATGGAGAGCTGGGGCCAGAGACCAGAGAAGCAGAGAAGAGGTGGATGAGGGAAGAGGTTGGGGAGCCGCTGGTCTTCGGAGGATATGGGAAGCTGGGAGAAGCTGGTGTCCAGAGAAGATGTGGAGGAGAGGGCTTGGGGAAGCCGGGTGCATAGGCGGATATGGAGAAGCTGGGTCCAGAGAAGATGTGGGAGGAGAGCGGCAGGGGGAGCCGGAGTCCTAGGAGGCGGATGGCGAAGCTGAGTCCAGAGAAGCTTATTCGGACTGGGGCTTGGGGGGGGCATGTCCTAGGCGGATATGGAAACATGGGGCCCAGAGAAGATGTGGAGGAGAGGGGTTGGTGGAGGCCGCGTTGTCCTCAGGGTATGGAGAAAGCTGGGGCAGAGAAGATGTGGGAGGAGAGGCTTGGAGGAGCCGCTGTCCTTGGAGGATATGGAGAAGTGGTGTCCAGAGAAGAGTGGAGGAGAGTGGCTTATGTGAGCCAGTTGTCTAGGAGTATAGGAGAGGTGGTGTCCAGAGAAGATTGGGAGGAGAGCGCATGGGGGAGCCGGGTCTGGGGATATGGAGAAAGCGAAGTCCAGAGAAGATTAGAGGGAATGGGCTAGGGGGGGGGGGCAGTGTCTCGGAGGATATGGAAAAAACATGGGGCCCGAGAGATGTGGAGGAGAGGGCTTGGTGGGAGCCGGTGTCCTCAGATGATATGGAGCAATAGTGGGGCCAGAGAAGATGTGGAGAGGAGAGCTTGGAGGAGCCGCTGTTTCGGGGCTATGGAGAAGCTGGTGGCCAGGAGAAGATGTGGAGGAGCGTGGTTATGTGAGCCAGTGTCTAGGAGATAGGAGAGGCTGGTGTCCAGAGAAGATGTGGAGGAGAGGGTGTGGGAGAGCGGTGTCCTAAAGGATGATATGGAGAAGCTGGTGTCAGAAATAGATGTGGAGGCGAGGGGTGTGGGGAACGTGGTGTCCTAGAGGCAGTGTTTTCAACCACTGTTCCGTGGCACACTAGGTGCCGCGACGGAGTGTTGCTGGTGTGCCGGGGGTTTTTGACCCCACCTCGGCCCTCTATATAGATGCAGCTTATATGATAAGTCTTTACTATAAGAGGCAGATAGATAGGAGGGCCTAAGCAACCGCCCCTCACAGAGCCGGTCTTTGATGAAAACTGTTATATTTTATGAACTATAAGACTTATACAGCTGTGATACACCGGACCGGCTCTGTGAGGATTTGCGGTTGCTTA
>JAHGUE010000013.1:45830-57086 GCA_036250615.1 Ptychadena robeensis | reverse complement strand
TAAGAAGTGCAGTGTTCCTCACTGTCCTCTGCCTCAGCTCACTTTCAGATTTTTGAATCCGGCCTGGTAGATTCTGCTGCAGATGGACCTCCCTGTTCCTGATTAACCCTCCGATTAGCTGTCTCCATCCACAGGTCACCAGCTGGCTTTGGGTCACATGTAACTCTCACAGTACAACACCGTGTGACCCCCAGATCTCATACCTCAGTAGTGTGATCCCTCAAAGCTCATACCTCAGTAGTGCAACCCTGACATTTTCTGGGTTAGTACCTAACCCCTCAGACTACCTACAGCTGAAATGTCAACCTTTCATAGTCATATTCCAGCTGTCAAACAGTGTGTTTCTCTTGTCAGATTTTACCTTTAAATATGCCTACTCTGCCTATTAACCCCCAGATCTTCAACATCCTTAGATGTCTAAAACATTTTTAACCCTTTAACCATTTATAAACCCAGGGAAACTCTGGCAGACCCAAAGACACAACTGCATCAGAAAACTTGTTCATTAGTAAATGGTTTGCGTGATTGGTGGCTTACAGGACCTGTAAGCCACCAAGGGGGTCAGTGTACCTACCCCCCCCCCCAACAGATATACCTGTATGTGTGAGCCCCCCCTCCCTCCCAGTGTCTCTGTCCTAGCCTCCCCCTCTGTGCCCCCTGTCTATAGCAGAATGAACTGTGACACTCCTGTGTCTCACAGCTCCACCTCACAGCTCCAAGCCGACTTTCTGATCCAGCCTAAGCAGTCACCAGCCTAGGGCTGGACGATATGGCAATAATTTATATCACAATATATTTCTTAATTTTGGTCGATCCAATATAATATTGATATGGACAATATTAAAAAGCATCTGAAAAAACTGCAGAGGACACACAATGGATGTCTGCAAACTGAATTTGCAAAGTCTATAATACCTCCAGGCTTCTCCTATTAAAATTATTGGGAGGCTGATCTCCATGTGCTGGGAGGATATGAGCAGTGAGGGAAGGGTTGATCTTGACAGATCCCCTGCTCCCTGCCCCCCCCCCCCTTCAGCGAGAGATATCACTCCAGGGGGGTCGGGGAGCAGGGGACCCGTCAAGATCAGCCTCCCCTCACTGCTCATATCCTCCCAGCACATGGAGATCAGCCTCCCAATAATTTTAATAGGAGAAGCCTGGAGGTATTATAGACTTTGCAAATTCAGTTTGCAGACATCCATTGTGTGTGTCCTCTGCAGTTTTTTCGGATGCTTTTTAATATTGTCCATATCGATATCAAAATTATATCGTATCGACCAAAATTAAGAAATATATCGTGATATAAATTATTGCCATATCGTCCAGCCCTAGGCTTGTGACTGCTTAGGCTGGATCAGAAAGTTGGCTTGGAGCTGTGAGACACAGGAGTGTGAACACGGAGCCCTGGGTCCCGCAGAATAATGAGCGGTCAGGCATGGAAACATGGCGGGAGCTCCCCCGGGTGGCAGATATCTGAACACCATTGCAAAAGTACAGATCAAGGGGGATCTGTAATGTTTGATTGTAAAAAAATTTATTGGGGAAAAGAGGATTTTTATTTTTTGTTTTAATTATTTTGTTGAGACGTTCCAGTTACATTTAATAATTTATTTTATTATAAAATAAAGTTAGAAGAATGTCACATGCTTTCATTACAGTTCTTTAAAAAAAATCGGAATCTGCAAAAATCGGTATCGGCAGGTCACACTTACTGTAAAATCGGAAATCGGCCAAGAAATTTGCAATCGGTGCACCTCTAGTTAAAACCCATGTTTTTCTTAATCATGGCCAACATGTCAAATTACACTCCTGAATCATATAGACATGCACTACATGTATAGTTTGTGTGTTCACACTCTACATGTATGAACATGTACCACACACATCTTCTGGTTCTGCTGTGGCTACTTTGTGCAGGATCTAATGAAATCCCCAGTTAGGCGCCGCACAATCCGCGCTTCCTCCCTGATCGACTTGGAATGGCCAAGTTAGTTGCCTAATCTGAACTCAGTTTCAACTGTTGAAAGTTAAACTTCGCACAGAGAGACCCACAAACACCCTGCAACTGAAAGCTACTGCAGTGATGGCTGGGTATAGTATGGCAGAGGAGGAAAACTGGCATCTGGTGATGTCTGTTACAGAGGAGGAAACCCTGCATTTAGTGATGTCCATGAGTAGTGATGAGCTGCACTAATTGTCATTTTTTTTTCACTGCATGTTGCCGAACGCACACTGTAGTTCCAGTGACATGCACACAGTCTGCGCAATAAAGGTGGATTGAAGGTTGAACTTTAGCCATGAGGAGTAAGAGCTGTAAGTAATCTCACATTACTGCACTGCTTCTGATTACATTTGGCTTCTATGACAGACTACCAGCTTTATATGTAGATCTGTTGTGTAAATATATGTGCATTTAGCAAATCTGTACAAATACACGTGTAATCACATCACAATACAGGAAACTTTAAATTTTCACAGGTCTAGGTACATATATATGTCATATACCACATCTTTATTATCACAAACCCCCAACCCCTACCATGACGCACATTTTTGTTGGCCCTGCACGGCATAGCTCATAGTGTTTCCTAAATGGTGACTACATCAGTATTGTCGTTCTTTAGTCGTCATTGTGATCAGTACTGGCTCGTGGCAAGCCCTTGGATGGACTGTTTGTTGAAACAATGGTTGGACCTGAATCAGTGGCATATGACCAGTATCCTGGACACCCATTGGACCACTTTTACAAGTATTATAGATATATTCGTTTTATGTCTTCTGCCAACACTGTAGTGTATACATACAGTTATGTAAAAAAGTATTTCAATCCTTTACAACCGGTTGCTTAGTACTTGCGAAACCGGTTACATTATCATCTCTACCTCACTGTGTGTATATACACACATCCACCACTTGATTTGCATTTGTTATGGCTGTGCCAGTGTACAGCATGCGGCAGGATGGTAAATATTGGATACTGGATGTTTGGATGAGGTTGATTATTTTGATACAATCACAAAACATCCCAGATGGGTCACGTTGGAGTATATAGCTTTCTGTACACAGTGTTTACAGAAACATTAACCTTCCTAGCGGTTGAGACGAACCCTGTTTGTTCGCTGAACAGGGTCCTCTCAACTGCAGGGGAAGCCGGTGGCGGGGAGACCCTATGCCTCCCCGGAAAGCTGCAGCGATTGTCTTCATGTTAATGGAGGAGCGCCGGCTTTCCCTCTCACACAGCTGTTGTCAGTAATAACAGCAGCTGCGTGAAGAGCTCTGGCGAGATGCCGGAAATGACAGGCAGTGTACTCTGTACACTGCCTCGATCGCCCGCATCGTGCCGTGTCAACATCATCAGTATAACCATCACTGACTGAAAATCTTTATTTTGTAATAATACAGTTTTCATTGCCTTGTACCGTGTGTTTCTTATTTTTTCTGAACAGGAACAGACCGCTTCAGGTAAAAGGTAACAGTGGAGTATTAAGCCTACACTTTGCTCGGCCAAATTTGTCAGGAACAGGACAGCAGCAGGTAAAAGGTAACAGTGGAGTATAAGCTCTATCCTAGCTTGAGCAAACTCAGCAGAAACAGGAGAGGAGCAGCAGCAGGTAACAATGGAGTGTAAGGTTTATGCATAGCTCAGCCAAACTTGACAAGAACAGGGCAGCAGCTGCAGGTAACTGGTGTATAAGATCTACACATTGCTCAGCCAATTCAGCAAGTATAGGACTATAGCAACAGGTAACGGTAGAGTATAAAGCATACATTTTGCTTGGCTCATTTTGGCAGGAAACTGGTAATGGCGGAGTATAAGGCCAAACTCCGTAGGAACTGACAGCAGCTGGAAACGGTGGAGTATAAGGCTTACACATAGTTCAGCCAAACTCATTTGGTCAGGAGAGGTTTTGGTAAGTCTGACACTTCATTACCCATGGTGCACCTTGAAGAGACAAACAAGCTTTACACCCTACTACACAGATAGATCTCTGCTCAGCTGGCCAATATCTTATTGGTCAGACCCCTGGCCATGAGCATTATCAAACTGGTCAAACCTGAAGAGGCGGCATATGACCAGCATTCTAGAGATCCACCTGTCCAGGTATAATAGATACATTAGCTGTGTGTCTCCTGCTAACACTGTAATGTATATATACAGTTATGTAAAAAACTGTGTGATTACAAATGGCACCACTTGCTGAGCAGACCCAGCAAGAGCTGCTGGACATGGTCATGCCTCAAATGACCGCCGACTGGTAGGAAGACCAGACCATCCCATCCCACCACCACCTAATATGGGAGAGGTGTTGCTGATTTCAGTGAAAGAGATGGGACGACTTGCCTCTCACAGCAGCAGCTGAACAAGAGGAAGAGCCAGTGTTCAGCATGGAGCAGGATGGTAAATATTGGATACTGGATGTTTGGATTTAATTGATTATTTAATACAATCACGAAACATATCCCAGATGTGTCACGCTGGATTATCTAGCTTTTGTTACACAGCATTTACAGAAACATTAAAAGGGACATTACACTACTATAAAACTACTACAATAGACACAAACTGTAATTTACATACAATACCACAATTAACCATGTCAATAGCATTATCAACATAACTATCACTAACTTTTTAACAATAGTAGGTTGTTGTACCGTGTTAGCCATTGATGAATACAGAAAGTTTAAAGTTCCAGTAAAACAGTTAATTGGCTAAATAAAGTTATTTGGATGTCTCTGCTTCCTTCTTAAAACTTTAATACAATTCTGTTTTTTTTTTTTACTAACTTATAAACAAAATAATCCACATAAATCTCATAACTACCTAACTAATGTGGAAATCAGTGGTTTAACCAATATTCCACACAATGCACCAATTGCCTCGTACCCCATAACAAAAAATAAATAGCTTGAGTGAATACAGCAGGTAACAATGGAGTTTAAGGCCTACACAAAGCTTGGCAAAATACATCTGGAACAGGCAGCAGCAGGTAACGAATATAAGGCTTTACACATAGCTCAGCCAAACTCAGCAAGAACAGGACAGTAGCAGCAGGTAATGGTGGAGTATATGGCCTTCACAGCCAAACTCGACAGTAAAGGAGCAGCGGGTAACGATGGAGTATAAGGTCTATACTTTGCTTGGCCAAACTTATCAGGCGCAGGTAACGGTGGAGTATAAGGTCTATGCATAGCTCAGCAAACTCCGCAGGACCAGGAGAGGAGCAACAGGTAATGGTGGAGTAGAAGGCCTACACACAGGTCGGCTGGAAAAGGAATGCAGCAGGTAATAGACTATAATATCTACATGTAGCTTAACTGAACAGGGATAGAAGCAGCAGGTAATGGTGGAGTAAAAGGCATACATATAGCTCTGCTGCACTCAGCAGGAACAGAAAAGGTGCAGCAGGTAACACGTAAGTTTGAAGTGTAAGGTCTACACTTTGCTTAGTCAAACTAAGCTACAGGACAGGAGCAGCCGCAGGTAATGGTGGCTTATAAGGCCTACACTTTGCTCAGCTAAACCAAGCAGGAACAGGACAGCAACAGCAGGTAATGATGAAGTATAAGGCCTACCCTTTGCTTAGCCAAGCTGGACAGGAATGCAGCAACAGGTAATGGTGGAGTTACCTGCTATAAGGCTTACATTTTGCTCAGCAGGTAATGGTGGAGCATAAGGTATATACATAGCTCTGCCAAACCCAGCACAAATGGAACAGCAGCAACAGATAATGGTGGGTTATAAGGCCTACATTTAGCTTAGCAGGACAGCAGCAGCAGGTAACAATGGAGTATAAGGCCTACACATAGCTTGTAGAGCCAAACTCAGCAAGATTAGAAAAGCAGCAACAGGTAATGGAGTATAGGACCTACATATACAGGGTGGGCCATTGATATGGATGCACCTTAATAAAATGGGAATGGTTGGTGATAATAACTTCCTGTTTGTGGGGGAGACTTTGTGGGCCATTAAACTGGCCCACGACGACCAATCCACTATACTTGAGTATAGTTGACAAGAAGCATATTATATTTTTTTGACTATTGTGTGTAAAACTGTATACCAAGTATGTTTTCTTGATTATCTGTGGATATGACGCTTTTGATTATATACACAATTGAAATTCATATTTCTGTGCACTGTCTACTCTAATTTCAACATTCCTATTCACTACCGATGTTAATAGTCCCATAGTGGTTATCCTGGAGTAGCTTAGGCTACCCATGATAGTGAGGTGCCACTTTCCTGTAATATTAATTCAGATTTTTGGGATGAGGTAGTTCCTATAGGATACTCCATGTGAAGGCGTATCTGTCTAACAAGGCATTGGTGGTTATTAAGGTCTACACTTAGCTTGGCCAAATAAAAAGGAGCAGGACAGCAACAGCATGTCATGGTGGAGTATAAAGCCCTCCATAGACAGGCAGATTCCTCCATACAACTTTCATGAGACCTACCAACAACTATGTAGTATAGTGACCTCCCTGATAGAATACATAGTGATTGGAAGGTGTAGAAAGGTCCTCCTATTACATGGTTTTGGTAGAAGAAAAGTTGGTTGTACAGAAGTTGCATGGAGGAGTCTGCCTGTCTATGGGGGGCTTAAGGCCTACACCAAGATCGTTCAAACTTAACAGCATTGGCCAAACTCAACAGGAACAGGGGAGTGGCAGAATGTAATGGTAGAATATATGGGCTACACATAGCTTGGCCAAATTCAGCAGGACTAGGACAGCAGCTGATAACCATGTATAAGATCTACACATAGCTTGGCACACAACCTGCTGCTCCTGGCATCTATTGTCAGATTGCTGACAGGGATACATTTTGCACAATGTGCTGGTGTAGAGGGGGGTTGCCAGTCCTGTTCATGCTTGATGTGCACAGATGGAGGTACCTCCTGCTGTCTTTACCAGAGCCACTGGGCTCCCTGGTGACCTGGCATAGTGTTTGCCTTGGGGGTGGCACTCTTTCTTGGTCACCCTCCTCTTTGTCACCTCCGTTGTCAAACTCAATTTTGACAAGTGGTGGAATGAGTGGAACAGCATACCAGTTGGAAGGGATGTCGCTGGGGTGCTAATGGGTGGTTCACCCTCCTCCATCCCTTCCAAAAGGTCATGAGCAAGCAGCAGCTTACTCTCCTGCATTCCCTCCCCCATGATATCCATCTCACTGCCTCTGTCGAACATCCCTAACACACTAATCCCTATCCCACAGCTCAATACCCTGCACTACAACCTGCTATACTACCTATAGTACACTATGTAACCTACACTAACAGCCTATCTCTGTTTCAATGTTTTTATTAAATTTTCAACAGTTTTACAATATATACAGATCAATAAAAATTAAAAGGATCATAACTGCAATTGCCTCGCTAGAGGCACGAACACAAATAATAAAAAAACAAAAGAAAACCAAAACTTTGTGAACAGACTCCCCGCCACCACCCTGGTCAAATGGGACCCTAGGGTCTTGCAACCTAACATTGCGGTCACCAAGGGTGATCACGAGGGTGGTCACCAAGAACAAAAATCTAAATAAGCCATCGCATAATTCCCGAGTACGGGGAAAAAAGCACTCAACGTGCAACGACTAACATGGGCTGAATGAAGCCAACCATAGAACTTCAGAAGAGAAAAAGTGTAGAGAAGAGTGAGTCAGGAAGAGATAGAGGGAGAGAGATGGTCAGGTATGGGAGCTCCAAAGCGGGCGGTCCAGTCCGGTATCTACAAAGTATGGAGGCTCGAATGGGCCATATCCGGGTGAAAGCGGCGGATCCAGGGGTCCCAAATGGAGAGAAACTTGTCATGTCGATCGTTCAATATGCTCATCAGCCTCTCATTTACCATGATCAGGTTCACCTTCGCCAGGACTCCTGAGTACGGTAGTTGTTGCTTCCTCCAGTTACTGCCTATGCAAATCTTGGACTAACAGCCCATCTCTAACTAAGTTTATTATACATATGAGCTAACTAAAGGCACCCATACATACATGTGTGATCGATGTGATGATGCAAAGTATCGCTGATGAATTGTTGCGCACCGCTTTGTGCAATCGACCCCTGGCTGATACTTTGAATGGAGACCCTTGTTTGTTCTCATTGGCCAACAAGCAACAAGTAGTAAGAGACCAGGGCGTGTACTAATGAAAAAAAACTTGAATATTCGTGATGATATGAAGATATAGAAATGCTGTCTCTGACTTCCTCCTGCTAACTCACTTTTCCCCCTCTTGTCCTTACAGTTCCATTCTTCTGACAACCCCCCTCCCCCACTTACACTGCCATGTTTTTGATAACCCACCTTTTCGCCCTCACCCTCCAGCTCTGCCATCCTTCTGAAATCTTACCTCACCCCCCTGGCACTCCCAACCTCCTGATAACCCCTCTCTGCTGGGCATCACTCAGGGTTGGCTACTAGAAGTCTGACCAGGTGGAATAACATATATGACATGGGATGACCTAGCCTGTAATTCAGACCCGATTCATTGCAGCAACATTAGTGGGAATGGCGCACTCTGAGTTCTGTCACCGCATCAGCCATGTGCGTAGATGCTGCAGACAGAGCAGTGTTTCCTCAGGGCTGGTTGGACATCGGCCCGGAATATCATTACACAGTAAGGATTCCTTCCATCATTTTACAGATCACTGAATTGTGGAAACGCCTCTGAGGGTAAAAATATATTCTGCTTGTTCTGTGATTTCTGTTCCAGTAGTTCTGTGTCTCTGTACCCCCAAAAACTGTGTACTATATCGGGTGTGACTCCCAATTCTATCCTGGCTGTGAACCATTTTCTAATCCTCCCGGTTGTGACCTCCAATGTCTTTTCTTACCCCTCACCACTTTCTTGGTTGTTACTGTATCCTGGCTGTGGCCCTTTTGTCTAACCAGGCTGTGACCACTTCCATCTATCCTGGCCCCTCCATCTATCCTGGTTGTCACCCTTCCATCTATGGTGGCTGTGATCTCTTGTATTCCTGGCTCTGTTACTCTTTTATTCCTGTTACTCCTTCTATCCATCCTGTCTGTGACCCCCTTCATCTATCCTGGTCTTTCCTTCTATTCTGGCTATGACCCCTCTATTCCTGGTTGCGACCCCTTCTCTCTATCCTTGCTGTAACCCCTTTCCTATGCTGGCTCTCCTCTACCTCCTCTGTCTATCCTGTTTGTGCCCTCTCCATCCCTCCATCTATCCTGGCTGTGATTACTTACCTGCCCATGACCCCTTATGTCTAACCTGACTGGACTGGACTCCTTCCATCTCTCCTGGATACTTTCCCTCAGGTACCCCTCCACCCAGAACCCCCTCACATCCATTCCCCTCGCAGAGCCGCTTTGACTACACAACCAAGTGATATCCCCCAATGCCCCGATACACCCCCTTCCTGATCCAGCCCTTCCCCCATTACAGAAGTTATAGAACATTTTTTTATCATATTGAATGTAAATTCTGCATATTCAGTGTCATAATAATGTAGACTGTGCAGTAAGGTCGGGGTCACAGTCTCCTCTCTATGGGGGTGAGGTCAGGGCTCTGATGTTGGTGGAGAAGGTTGGGGTACAGTCTCCCCTCTATGGGGGGGAGGTCAGAGCTCTGATGTTGGGGGAGAAGGTTGGGGGTCACAGTCTCCCCTCTAATTCCCGCTCTGTGCAGCCACTCATGATCCTCCTCACCATATTCCCCCACCCATGCCTTAAGGGACCTTGCTGTATGTATTAGGGTGCAGTGGTGTTGGAACAGAAAGGGGTCATCCCCAAATGGTCCCCACAAATTTGGGAGCATGAAACTGTCCAAAATGTCTTGTATCCTAAAGCATTCAGAGTTCCGTTCACTGCGATGTACCAAGCCCCGCCCCTGAGGAGCAACCCCACACCATTATGCCCATCAGCAAAATTGTAGTGGGTATGATGGGGATGGAGAATTGCAGGATAAACCCCCAAACACAATTATCATATATTGCAGCTTACTTGTCCTGTGATGTGGAGGTTGAATTCATTTTCTTTTTTTCAGGCTTTTTTCCTTTAATCTTACCTGTTGATCCTGCCAGTAACTAACCTCCTGTCCCTTGGTGACAACGTCCTCTCCTGTCTGTAGCACAGAGACTCATCGGTCTGCTGCCTCGCGATACATACTGGACATACACAGCATTGTGAACATTACACTGCATTAGAGCCGACATGGACAACAAAGGGACGGCTGCATGTTTCCTTCTCATCACCTGTGTTTCCGGGATCAGCTCTGGTGAGTGTTCACTATGATGGACGGTTATATTGTACAATTTTCCTCTGACCTCCCACCCAGATGTAAATGTAGGCCTATCGGGGGCCCTATGCAAAGTTATAGCATGGGGCCCCCCTGGTGGCAGAGTTGATTAGTGCATAGGGGGGTTGCTATCGTTCAGCCGGCCAAGTTGTTGCGTGGGGGACGTGCGCTAGTGGTGCATCCAACACCCACAACCCCCCTGCCGTCCGGATCACCCTGTCAGTAGTGAACCCCATGCGGAATATGCGTGCGGGGTATAGCGTGCTCCTCAACCAAAAAATTAAAACTTATTGCAGCAAAAAAATCATCAGATGAGGTGTCTGCATTGGTTTTCATTACTTTTTCCCCATGCCGATCCAGCCAGTGACATGTGCTTTCTCTAACAGTATCTATGGAGGATGAATGTAGCCACCATTGGACAGCACCATTGTCACCCTGTGGAGAAGGTTATGATGGAATAATAGATTTAGATGGACTTTACATAAGTGACTTAATTCTGCTAAATTTTAAAAATTTACATTTAACATTAAACAAGTCTTTATTCGAATATCAGCTGATCATTGCTAGCACCCCTGTCACTGGTAAATGGTTTGTCCCAGCCTGTTAGTTCCCTTTGTTCACTCTGATAAAAACAGACTGTGTTATACACAGGGGTGCACATAAGTTGTACGCTGGTCTGCAAAATTGTCTAAAACCTAGCTCTGCTTACCTCTCTTTTCCTATCTCAGCGCCTCTGAGGACTACAGGAGGAGAGAGGAGAGATTCACAGAGCTTCCCCTCCGCCCCCTTTTCTCTGATTAGAAGGAACATGCCTGTGTTGTGCTCTCTAGTGACATCCGGTGCCTGAAACTGATATTGCAGATTGAGATTACAGCTATATTAGAGGAAACGGACCGAGGTCCAGAGGGTGGTTGAAACCTCTCCCTGAGGTTCGTATTGAAACTCTGTGCCACACCCACAAAGAATTACAAAAATATAGAATCGGGCAA
>CM070043.1:50732030-50742944 GCA_036250615.1 Ptychadena robeensis | reverse complement strand
CCCCCCCCCCCCACCTCACCTCATATGAGGAATTATATATTCTATTATCATCAGAATCCAGAATTATTGTGTTGTTTTTACCAGTCAGTGAGTGTTATAATTCAGACATTTTATTTATCAAGAAAAACAGAGACAAAACTGATCACATATCATTCATAAAACAACAAGATGTACAGCATGATTCCACATCCCAATATACGTGATATCCAACAATCTATCAGTAATTACAGATGTTTCACCTGTTCTGGGAGCTATCCCCCGCTCCACAACGCGTTTCACCTTTTGGGCTTTCTCCAATGGATTTCTTAGTTTATACTGATCTAGAACAAAATGTATATATTCTCAATGTTTCATCATATTACAGGAATATCCCGCGTGTCTTTACATTACACTGCAATCCATGATCTATAGAGACATCAGTCTCATTACTACATAGAGAAAAAATTATAAACAAACAAAATATATTTCTTACATTTGTATTTTGATCGCTCTAAAAAACTTGACCCGTGTATGGCCAGATTCAAGCCCCCCATACATGTTTCGATTGTGACCCGATGTTTTGGCTGATCGATCGTGCGTGATGACGTCATCACGCACATTCAATCAGCTGAAAAATCGGGTCACAAACGGCTGGGCACCCTGTGTGTGCCTCTCCCCCTAGCTGCTCGGTCTGCCATCAGGGTCCGAGCAGCTAGGGGGCATGGCGGATGGCATTTAGGGACCCCGGTAATGAGCAGAAACTGCCAGGTCACTGAGGAGAGAAGAGAGGTGCTGCTAGCCCCCCCCCCTTCCCCGCTCAACAGCTTCTGAGGGAGAGTCTCTGCAAATGCAGACCGGCACTGTGTTCTCAGCCCCGTCAGGTCTCCAACGAAGCTGAGGTGACATACATGTACTTTGGAAGGAGAATCTTGTCCCTATCCAAAGTAATAAACCAATCTAAGCATTACGGACATATCCGTTTTGGCTTAGATCGATTTGCTGGCCGATTTCTGCCCTTTAAGGCTTAAATTGGTACCTGATTTTTAGGCCACCTAAGGCGGCCGATCAGCCAAAACATTGGGTGGAAATCTAAGCGTGTATGGGGGGCTTTAATCTGCTCTCATTTAATATAATACGTTTCACTCACTAATGACAGCGGTCTCTATGGGAAATCCTCTCACATTGTACACAGCGTAAAATAAAAGACATAAACTGGTATACTGACGTCTATGAGTATTGTGGGGTCACTCATGTGTCCTGAACTCTCTGGAAGTGACATAAACTCTACAATGAGGTTCCTCGGCTCACAGACTTGTATTGGGATGTGTCATCTGTATCAGCATTCATGAAAACCAACATGGCGGCTGTATGTGTGAGCGGTGGCATCCTGTGTGTGACACTGTAGATCCTGCCATCAGCCACTGACACTGTAGATCCTGCCATCAGTCACTACCCTTCTTCCCAGCACCCTCATTGGTCGATGCTGATTTAGCCTCTACAGGAAGTAGAAAATATTCAGCTGACGATGAATCTTGTGCTTCTCCATGCTGCTGGAGATCTATTTCTAGGAGAACCTGTCATACCTAGCAGAGAGGTAACAGTGGCCCTAATATTGGGATAATATGGACTCTAGTCTGAGGAACACGGCTGTGATTGGAGGGAGCAGAGCCTACAGGGGTGATGATCAGACACCCCCCCCCCCCCCCATGTACATGTAATATTACACACTATACATAGGGAGACGTCTGATGACATGTGACCGCACATTGAGAAGGTTATCAGCGGTCAGTCATACAAAGCCCGGCATAGTGTATGTGTGTGTATTCACCACCAACCACTTCTCTGCTATTACAATGACTGATCACTCAGCTTCTCTGTCATCTCCTCCCCCACAGATACCGACCAATCAGAATCCACAATATCCAATCATCTCCTCCCCCACAGATACCGACCAATCAGAATCCATAATATCCAATCATCTCCTCCCCCACAGATACCGACCAATCAGAATCCATAATAACCAATCCCACACCCCCATGGGATAGGACATGATAGAGGGGGGCTGGTCCTATAGGACGGTCACACTCTGCCTATCACTGCGGCTTTGTAATGGTGGTGGGAAGTGTTTGTCAGACATTGATAGAAGAGAGATGGATTCTGGGAAAGGGGGCGGAGTCACCCATGTCACTGCGCGGGGGTGAGATCATATAAGCGGTACAATGTATTTATTACAGATCTTCCTCCTCGGTGCCATTTCCTCATTACTCAGCCGGTATTATCTCTGGAGGAGGATCACCTCACACATCAGGATCTGAGCAGCCATAGAGGTTCAGTGATAGGAGCAGCCGGCTGTGTACGAGGATCACAGGGTGACAATTACAGCCAATCAGCAGGCTGGCTGTGTCCCCGGGTCAGGTTATGTCCTGACAATAGTCACAATCATAGCAGATCCTCTCCCTCTGGGGTCACATAAATATAACCTTCCGTCCTGGCCGGCGCTTCTCCCACTTTGTAAGTTCTTTCCTTGCTGCAGAAGACAATCTGGGATCAATCCTAGAAGAGAAAATATAAATGGTGATCAGATCTCCGCAGAACATTCTCAGTGTTTTCCATGTAATGTCTCTGTAAGATCTGTGTTATCCCACATCCACCAATCACATGCAGACGTCACTTCCTGCAGAGCAGGGATGGCTGTGATTGGTGGATGTGGGGTAACATAGAGCCGGTATAATGAATGAGGCTGAATATGATTATAGAGATAGAAAATGACGGATCATGTAGAAGATCACCTCTCACCATCTGGACAGTGAGGAGGGAAAGTATCCTGTATTACATCGGCCGAGGTAGGTATATTCTGGGTCCAGGGTCACACTCAGCAGGCAGCACATTATTTCTGATAGGAGGCAGCAGCCAATCACAAGTTATCAAGGTCAAACCCCACAACCTTTGGGAGTGTCAACTTAATACGATTGTTTTTTACGTCTATTGAATGGAAAGATTGATCCGTGTATATCCAGCGGAACATAGTCTAAGGACAATTTATGGGAGGAGCCGAGTAACCTGCCAGTATGTATTAGGAGTGTGAGAGGAAACCCACCCAGACATGGAGGGAACATGAACTCCTCACAGATAGGTTGGGTCTGACCCTATGACGTGCAAGTCTATACTGACGCATCATCACTCACTTCAGGGGGCGTCGGGCAAAATCTGACGCATTCACAACTCCCCACCGATGCACAGCAGTCACGTTATGTGTCCACTGATAAACAATGTGCGCGTCATGTGACTTGTACAATACATGTCTGATGTGTTTTCAGAGGTTTGTTTGTTACATTTAATAGGCGGCGGCATTGTCAACTTCCAAATACCACACCCTAAACTGACCCAAACCGCGGGCGGCACCATGGATATGTCAAGCAGGGAAAAAGAAAATAAGTGGCGCCCAGCTCGCAGAGAGATCTGATCCCGCTCTGATGCCACAATGGACTTTCATGGTAGATCTGTATAAATTCACAGGATTTATATCCAAAGCAGTATCATGTATGTGTACAGGTATGCCGACTTGTCGATGCACTCAACACGTTTCACGACTGACATGGCTTCCTCAGGAGATGACAAGTAGATGTAAGACACACTATGATAAAGAAAAGATGTCATTGTTCTAGCAAAGAAAAGAGTATAATAATGAATCATAATTCCCCTAATACAGATATCACAGGGCGACCGTATTCACCCAAAGTTATCCTGTAGCTCAGATAGAGGGTCTAGGCTGAGAAGGCTGTGGCCCCTACAGGGGAACGGGGGCCCCTTCCAGAGGCGCTGCACCTCCCTGAGACTGCACGTCACCCAAATCATCCAGAACGACTACGGTAAGTATCAGTACATGGAAAGTCTGGGGTAAGTAACACGATCAGTATAAAGGTGTGCAGACAAATACATGAATAGAAGGGGGAAAGCTCAGTGTCAAAATTGACCGGCGGCCGTCAGAACGTGGGGAGGAGCGGTGTGATCGCTGCCCCAATCACGCGTGATCCTATAAATGGGGACAAGCCCATTGAAAGTAGTGTAGGCGATTGGCAGGCCATCTAAAATCGAGAGCGCAGGCGATTAATCGCCTAAGTGGGAACATAGCCTTAGGATGCCTTGTAGGTGAAAAGTGGCAAAGGAGGAAAAGGAAAGCGGCGATTGAAGAAATAATGAACGAGATGCTGAAACGATCCCCAGATCACAAGAAAAGGAGATGACACGCAGAGGAGATATGTGAGACGTGAATCACACATTGTACAGGGAAAAGGAGAAACGCAGAGAAGACACAGGAGTCCAGGTGAGACAGAGACATGTGTGAAGGAGCCGCACGCTGAGGAACCACAAAACCCAATAGATCTGCGACATGGTGATGTTGTGAAGCGGGCGGTGTGATAGTTCTATATGACTCCACACCTTGCTGTGGTCAGAAGTGTTTATATAAACAGATGACATTGTATACAAATCTATATATTCACCTGATGGAAACGTATCGCCACCAGTATGTCACTGGTCTGTAGCTTGATCAGCGTATGCTGGTCTACTAACCTCCAGGTGCCGTACATAGGTTACTACCATCTGACCCGACGTGTATAAACTGCTGAATATAAATGTCAGGACGATATAGTCAGTAATGTATCCGTGTAAATTACATGGCACGATCCGCTACCGATTCTCTGGTGGACGATCGCAGCGTGATGACGTCAGAGGATCGGAGCACACCCTCTGTGTGCCAGACATTACTTTGGATGGGGACGTTGTCGTCCTCATGTCGCCCCCCCCCTCAAGTGTGGGCAGAGCCTGTGTTCGCCATGTAGGAAATGGTCGGATCACAGGCGCCATCCATTTTCCCCCAGTAACAGTAACAGTGGCAGCCCTATTGCAAGACCAGTAACATATTGCACCATGCAAGACAAGCAGCCAGGGGACAACCACTTGGGGGAGGTAAAATGGGGGCAATGCCGAGGCGAGGACCACATGGGGTCAAAGGGTCACTGTTTGCACCTGCTATGGGGCGAAATCACTTCTCCACCCACCAAAAGAAGATGGATTCTGCCTGGTGGGTGGGGAGCATTGCGTCTGCATCCCCTTGTAGTAGACACCCCTCCATGGTCTCAGATTCCTACCCATCCGACCCAATTTCATGACACAGGTGTGTCTCTACACTCCCCACTACACGGGATTCTTAGGGATCGGGGTCTTTATCATTCTCTATTGTAAATACACTTATATTTTTAGTTTGCTGGGCCGATCAACTGGATGTCACCCATTTTTATCCTACTTGAAGTAAAGGTCACCAAACACCTTACAATCTTACCATACAACTTCTGTACAATCATCTTATGTTCTACCAAACCATGTGATGTGAGAACCTTTCTACACCTTCCAATCACTATGTATTCTATCAGGGAGGACCCGGCACTACGATCCCATTTGATACTTTAGGATGAGGGCCCCGGTTCCTATCAAAGTAGAGCGAAATCAAATTGGGTTTACAAAAATGTTGGTTTTCCCTGTTCAACCGAGCTTTCAATCAATCCCCCTCGAGAACGGCTGGAGCCCCACAATTATTAATTAGATACAAGTACAGTGAGTGCTTGTGAACACGAATATTAAAGATTCAAGCGTGTGTTGCCTAGTTTAATCATTGTAGCCAAGGAAAGTATATATATATACTAAGGAAGTGGCATTTTATATTACATATTGTGAGGAAATTAGCTCACACACAGGGAGACAAGACAGCAACACCAAGGGTACGTACAAAAATAAACAAACAATAATACTCCCAGCCGCACAGGCTGTCTCCATTATGTGTCTGAAAGCTCTCAGGCTGCAGGATCTTGATCCAGGGTGGAACCCCTTCTTTAGAGAAGCCCCAGGGTGTGGTATCCTCTCAGTCGTAGGACCAAGCCAAGTCTCACTGTGCACATCACTCACCCGGTAACATCTCTGACTGCTCGCCCTCCGGGGTCACAATGTAGACTGCTCGTGTAATACTTAAAACCTGGGACAGATGTATATACCCGTCCTGCCCACAGCCGGTGATCGTCTGGGCTTCCTGTCACATACATATAAAAAAAAAACTAGAAGATTCTATACTACTATTTAAGAAATCTATACTCAGTACACATCTATACACAATACAAATTAAAATAGATCAGAAGCAATATTTCTGATGTTACAATTATAGATAATATAATCCTCCCATCCATTCCCCAGCCAATGCTGACTCCGTTCTCACACGTCTGCTGGTCCCTTCATGCTCCTACACAAGGAGGGAGTACAGCACAATCACCAGCATGTCAGTGGTATATTTCTGTGCTAATCCTGTGATGGAGATATCACCGTCTCTTACACATGGAGGAGAATATTTGGGGGCCTGCTCATGCCCGCCGATAACATTTATGATCACATGTATGTCCTGAGGATTATAAAAGTCATCTAATATAAATGAGTCCAATACAGAGAAATGATCTCCATTCATGTAGAGAAATAGTTCCATTCATCCTGGGGGAGACATTCATTGTCTTCTGGTGAAACCCCCCCCCATTCTTTATTCTACTACAGATTGGCATGAAGAGTAGTCGAACAGACGGATCCTTGCCCTGAACCTGGCATATGGACTAGAAAATAACAGACCACTGAGGACACTGGCCCTGTCTGGGAAAGAATCTGGAGAGGGTCCTCATTTAGGGTCTGATGGAAAGCTCTGACAACAAGCCGGATTAGAGGAGTTTAGAGGAGTTACGGTGAGTGGATAAAAACGGAATGACTGAGATAATTAATTATTCTGGGACAGTAATCCAATATTATAAATCCATGTCACTGAAGGGATCTCTGTCCTGGAACACAACAACGCTTTATTTAGAGATAATGCATATAACAAAAGGTCCCTGATGCGAAACAAGCTAGATCACAAAACATCCCGAATATACATAATTAGTCCAAAGAGAAGAGCACCTAGGAAGCCGTAAAGACAATACTCGGCATACCCATGTGGGACGTTCCGGCAAACAATAACACTCTATCGTATTAAAAAAGTTAAATCAGTCTGGAACTCTGGAATTATTTACACACAAGTCAGTACCTGATGAAACATGTTCAGCATCAAAATGTCAACATACCCTTCCACTTATCTCCACACGTTCCGTAATGTTAAATTGCTTCTTCAGGAGAATGCGCAAAGGATATAGAACGGAAAATACAAGGAGGAAAACCACAGTGATTAAGAGGAAAAAGAGAAAATATATCAGAGAGTACATGTAAAAAAATATAGTACTTTACAAGGTTGCAAAAACATCTCATGTATTCTATATCCCTGTGTGATCAGACTGTGAGCCAAGCAAGCCATGTGTGTGGCACATGTGGGTGGTAATCAGGGAGCCCACATCCGAGGATAAACTCGCAGTGTCCTGTGGGTGATTTCAGTAAACATTCTGGAAAGTAGGAGATGGTATAATTGAAAAAGAGGCCCATAGAGAGTGAGTACTGGGGAGAAGAAGAAAAAAGGAAGGGCCCAAAATTGATCTCTAGGAGATGTGTATGTGTAACATACTATAATACTATATACATACTATAATAAATACGTATTAATATAAACACTATACATAGGGAGACGTATGATGACATGTGGAAACAGCCATTGAGAAGGTTATCAGTGGTCAGTCATACAAAGCCCGGCCATAGGGTGTGTGTGTGTGTGGGTGTGTGTATTCACACCAACCATTCTCTGCTATTACAATAAGTGACTGATACATCAGCTTCTCTGTCATATTCCGTCTCCTCCCCCAACAGATACAGACCAATCAGAATCCCTGAAACCTATATCCACACCCCATGAGGACCATGATAGACTGGGGGCTGGTCAGACATGATAGAAGAGAGAGTATTCTGGCGAAAGGGGGCGGGAAGCCACCAGGTCTCGCGCGGCGGTGTGAGACATTAGGTTGTACATGTATTTAAGTAGTTAAGTAGTAGTAATACTTAGTTCCAGAACATTACAAAAACAAAAATATGTGTGATATTGTGCCAAAAATGTGAAGGGTCACAGGTATGAGTAGAGGGCTGAGCAGTGAGACAATAGTACGATTGGTATGTGGTAGTGGCGGACTATGGTGGAGACTAAAACTAAACTAAAAGTACCATTAAGTGTCAGATTGAGGTGGTTTAATTACAGAGAAGAGTGTGTAGGAAGTGGGGTGGGGGACTCGTGGGGCCCCCAAAAATAAAGTTACTTGTAAACTAAGGTAACCAATATAAGGGGAGACGGTAATGATTAAAGCCCCCGAGATATTTTTTTTTTTTTTTTTTTTTTTTTTTTTTTTTGTTTTTGTTTTTTTTGTGTTTTTTTTTTTCAGTAAATACACCTTGAGACACTTCAATGCCCTGAGACAAATACATAGTGATTGAAGGGTATATATCACTGCTATGTAAGTGGGTCCTCACTGTAGAAAAAGAGTGATTGGAAGGTATATATCACTGCTATGTAGTGAGGGTTCTTCCCTGATAGATACATAGTGATTGGGAAGGTATAATCACTGCTATGTAGTGCGGGTCCTCCTGATAGAATTACCATAAGCGTCGGGAGGGGATAAAGTGGATGCAGAGAATAGACCGACCGTAGGGGCTCCACGGGTAAAGCGGGAAAGACATAAGGTAGGAAGTATTACCCATCGACAAAAGAAACCCCACTACCTCTTATCCCCACGCCCCCCTAGTCGGTGCTTAACCTCCAGGGAGTCTCCTCCGCCCGACTTCCTTGCACTGTTGAATTTCCCCCGCGGTCCCACCCCCACTTGCAAGATGAGTAACAACGGAAATGACGGAGGCGGGAAAGATCTATCGTCCTACAGGTCCCAAACAACCTAATCGAAAAGCAGACCGTAACTTCGGCTCTAGCCGCATTCTTACCCCTAAACTCATACAATCTGAGAGTCACATGAATAACTTCTTCCCACTCTAATCGTCACCGGCGCAGGGGATATCCGCGCCCCCTGAGAGAGACAAGGATGACCGTGCACGAATCAACCGACATTGGCCGCCACAATCCTGCTGCGGCTGAATTTTCACAACACTGCACCACGGACATTTTAGCCCCCAAGACACACGAGTCCGGAACGGTACGGGACCCGCCCCTCTATAAACACCCTTCTCTCCTCACCTTCGGCCAGACACCGATGCGCAGATCACTAACCGGATCTCACCGCCTATTGGAGAATTGCGGCCAATCCCGTCTCACCACTGGAGGCCCGCTTCCTCTTCTTCCTTTTCTTTCCCCCCGTATGTCACTTGTCGGGGAAAGCATACATGTCTTATAAACCCAGTCGAGCTCCTCTACCCGCCTAGTGCTAACACCTGTAATCTTGTGACTCAGATGAAATAAACATGAACCTTAGTCGATGTCGAAGTGGAACGGGTAAGTTATACTGACATTCACTGTTACCGTATACTTTTTAGTGCCCAGGTTCCCTCCCTGATAGAATACATAGTGATTGGAAGGTATATATCACTGCTATGTAGTGCCGGGTCCTCCCCGATAGAATACATAGTGATTGGAAGGTTTAAATCACTGCTATGTAGTGAGGGTCCTCCTGATAGAATACACAGTGGTTGAAAGGTATATATCACTGCTATGTAGTGCGGGTCTCCTGATAGAAACATAGTGATTGAAGGTATATATCAATGCTGTGTAGTGCAGGTCCTCCCTGATAGAATCATAGTGATTGGAAGTATATATCACTGGTTGTAGTGCCGGGTCCTCCCTGATAGAATTCATAATGATTGGAAGGTTTAGAAAGGTTCGCATATCATATGGTTTTGGTAGAACAAAATATGATTGTACAGAAATTGTTATGGTAAGATTATAAGGTGTTTGGGGAACCTTACTGCAAGTAGGATAAAAAATGGGTGACACCCAGGTGATCGTCCAGCAAACTAAAAATAAGTGTATTTGCATTAGTGAATGATGAAAGACCCCTATCCCTAAGAATCCGTGTAGTGGGGAGTGTAGAAACACACCTGTGTCATGTAAATTGGGTCAGATGGGGGAATTGGGCCCGTGGAGGGTGTCTACACAAGGGGATGCAGGTGCAACGCTGCCACCCACCAGGCAGAATCATCTCTTTTGGTGGTGGAGAAGGGTTTGCCCCCATAGCAGGTGCAAACAGTGACCCTTTCACCCCATCTGGTTTCTTCTGCCACACTAAGGGGGCGACATGGGAGGGCGACAGTGTCCCCATCCAAAATAATGTCTGGCACACAGAGGGTGTGCTCCGATCCTCTGAGTGACGGCTGAAGCTTGATGACGTCATCGCGTGGCAATCGGCCACTAGAGAATCGGTTGCAGATCGTGGCCGTATGGCTACCTTTAGGCTATGTTCCATTATACGTCGGGACCCCCTGTATTGTGTATGCTTGGCGGGAGGTCCCGACATAGCAGAAAGACTTACCTGCTCGGTCTTCACTGCGCCGAGCCACTCGTCGATGTAAGCTGAACGTAGTCGAGTACGTTCAGCTTCTGCGTCGGCGGATGTGTAAACAGAGTGTCTACCAGCAGGCAATGTTATGTGCTACGTCGGGACCTCCCACCAAGCAATACGCTTAGTGGAGGAGTCATGTCATAAATGTAAACAAGCCCTTAGTCTCTAATTTACACGGATACATTACTGACTATATCTCATGACATTTATATTCAGCAGTTATACACGTCGGGTCCATTTCAGATGGTAGTAAACCTATGTACTGCATCTGGACGTTAGTAGACCAGCATACGTGATCAAGCTACAGACCAGTGACTTACTGGTGGCGATACGTTTCCATCAGGTGAATATATAAATTGTATACAATTCCATTGTTTATATAAACACTTCTGACCACAGCAAGGTGTGGAGTCATATAGAACTATCACACCGC
>CM070043.1:50700317-50714913 GCA_036250615.1 Ptychadena robeensis | reverse complement strand
TTGTGCATGTGGGGCGCTTAGATACTAGATAACCTCCTGAGTGTTGTGCATGTGGCGCGCTTAGATGCTTGATAACCTCCTGAGCGTTGCGCATGTGGGGCGCTTAGATACTAGATAACCTCCTGAGCGTTGTGCATGTGGCGCGCTTAGATGCTGTGGATATGAATGCCTCTTCCAGGCACCACGGCAGGACGTGGCCTTACCGGATTCTTGGATCTTGGTTGCCGGCGGTAACAGGTTCAGAAGCACAGACAACCGGTTCCACAGACTCTGCGAGCTCTGCAAGACGAGACAAAGGGGTTAAAGAAGAAAGGCGGCCACCTGCTGCTCCTGCGGTACCGCGGCTGCCACCGGACTACCAAACCTTCTTTCACAGAAACATCTTTTCATTGCAGTGAATATATTATTCCAGAAGTCACCTTCGCAGGTTGCCAAGTGAGAGAAATGCAATGACTACTTTCTGAGAAACTTTTCTAGGGAAAGACTAAGCAGCCATGCAAGTGACAGGTTCTCTTTACAGACACATTACGCCAGACCCCCGTACAAAGGCAGCCTATGGTTTCCTCTAGCCAATGAACACATCACAATATTCCAGCCAATCGGCAGCCGTTGCCACTACCTGTGCGCACATGATGATGATGTCGGTGTTTGTCCTCAGCCAGTCCAAGAAGACCTTGACGGAGGCCAAAAGCCCCTCAGCGGTGATGACCTCCAGCTTCTCCTGAAGAGTCTTCTCGTTGTGACAGGACTTACTGCTCTCCACACTCTCCTCCGAGTCAGAGACGTCCCCTACGACACAGAGAGGAAGAGAGTCAGGTATAGGAGGTCTACAGAGCGTGCGGGAAGTGTCCCCAGCGCATCCCTTCCCCCACATTGTGTGATGTCACAGCAGTTCCTCAAGTCTTTCTGAATATGCGACACACTTGGCCCCGCCCCTTCATCCCCGCAGCACCTCCCAAGCTCCATCAGGTTGGATGGGAAGAGTCTGTGCAACCATTCTATGATTTCTCCGGAGATGTCCAATCAGATTGCAGTCTGGGCTCTGGCTGGGCCACTCAGGGACATTCCCGGCGTTGTCCTGAAGCCGCTCCTCTGATATCCTGGCTGTGTGCGCAGGGTGGTTGTCCTGCTGAAGGATGAACCCTCTCCCAGTCTGAGCACAGAGTGCTCTGGAGCAGGTTGTCACCCAGGATGTCTCTGTACATTGCTGCATCATCTTTCCCTTTATCCTGACTCGTCTCCCAGTTCCTGCTGCTGCATCCGCATACCATGATGCTGCCATCACCATGCTTCACAGTAGGGATGCTGCCACCACCATGCTTCACAGTAGGGATGTGATATGATGCTGCCACCACCATGCTTCACTGTAGGGATGGTATGATGCTGCCACCACCATGCTTCACTGTAGGGATGGTATTGGCCTGGTGATGAGCGGTGCCTGGTTTTCTCCAAACGTGGTGCCTGGAATTCACACCAAAGAGTCCAATCTTTGTCTCATCAGGTCAGAGAATTGTGTCTCATGGTGTGAGAGACCTTTAGGTGACTTAAGGTAAACTCCAGGCAGCGGCCATGTGACTCTTACTAAGGAGGGGCTTCCGTCTGGCCACTCCCCGCATATAGCCTGATTGGTGGATTGCTGCAGAGATGGTTGTCCTCCTGGAAGGTTCTCCTCCCCCCACAGAGGACCTCTGGAGCTCTGACAGAGTGACCATCGGGTTCTTGGTCACCTCCCTGACTGCGGCCCCCTCCCCCGATCGCTCAGGTTAGATGGCCGGCCGGCTCTAGGAAGAGTCCTGGTGGGTTTACACTTCTTCCACTTACAGATGATGGAGCCGCTGTGCTCATTGAGACCTTCTAATGTTCCTGTAACCTTCCCCAGAAGGGAGGTCTACAGACAATCCTGTCTCAGAGATCTAGGAAATCCTGTCCTGTAATTGGTTGACTAAATTAGTGGTCCTCACTATTTTCCTTATGGCCCACCCCCCCTTGTCTGTGTCCGAGAGAAACCAGTCCTCCCATCTGCAGCTCCTACCCACATTAAACATCACAATACTCGTGCCCTGGGGTGCAACCCTCCCTCCTAACTTGCATGCACTCAACCCTACTTTATATCTCCAGCAGTTGTGGGGATGATACCATGTTCCGGGGCTTAGTGATCAACTCCGGAGCTTAGGGATCAATCTCCAGCCCGAGTCCAGCTCAGGATTACCACTTTCAGTGACTTGTTACCCAGAGGTGGATGACCCCGGCCCCCACTCACCTCGTGGTGCCGAGCTCGCTTTCTCCACCTCTCCATTCACCAGCGGCACTTGTTCTTTGATGTGATCGGCCACCGGCTCAGGTGACGGCTTCACAAAGACGTTGCTGAAGGTGGGTGCCAGGCGGAAGCAGCGCTTGGTCTGGAACATCTGGGTGGACATGGCCTGTAGGTTGCTGGCGATGCTGGCCTCGCTGGGGGCCGGTGCGGGGACGCTCACCGCCGGCTCCTCGGTTTTGGCCGGGCTGGGCTTCTCCTCCTCGTAGGTCTTGGTAACCTCCTTGGTCTCCTTCGAACCCTTGCCCTCCTCGCCGTGGTCGTCCTCCATGTCCTCCAGATCAGAGCGCGACTCCTGACTGTTCATATCGGAGTCGGACTCCATGTCGAAGGCGGCCTCCTCGTCGCTCTTCTCCGAGGCGCTGTCGGAGTTGTAGCTTCCCTTGGCCGAGCCGTGGCTGGAGTCCGAGTCGAAACCCTCGCTCAGGTCGCTCTCATCCGCCTTGCGAGCGTGTCTCCTCCTGCGCAGGCGGGACAGGCGCGAGTACTTGTGGCTCTTCTTGACTCGGGGTTTGGACCGCGCCTGCTTGTTGACCTGGTTCATGGCCGGTTCTGCGTCTTTTTCCACCATGTCTGAGACCTCTTTGGACTCTGGATCTTCTGTCGATGAAAAACAGAAAGAGGAACATCAGATACTTTATTCCTAGATACATGGAGAGCGAGGAAAGTTTACCACCCCCAGTCCCTACGATTGTCCTCATCAGGACTCACCCGGACTGTCATTCTGGAAGGCAGGGACGGAGCTCTCCTCCAACTCGCTCTGCAGCCTGATATTTACGTGGTTGACCAAGTGGGAGAAGAGAGCCAGGGTGAAGGCTATGGCAGCGCTGTACTGCTTGGAATCTGGAGAGATCAAACAAAGGCATAAAAGTGAGTATCCTCGCTGGAAGGGAGAGGGTCAGATACCCAAAAATCCTCCTTCTAAGGCCTCAGCCTCCGGTCTCACCTGCCCGCTTCAAGCTGTGAACGCTCATCAGGCAGATCACCACCATCCTAAAGACGAGCAGGTCCGGCAGGAAGGAGTACCCTCCGTCATATTCCTCTTCATCCTCGCTGGCCGAGCTCAGGTTCAGGGGGGACGGGAGGTAAAACATACAGAGGTTGTAGTCCTCCAGGACAGACTGACACAGGGAGGTCAGCTCCGAGTCCACCGAGCTGCAGACGGGTCAGGGAGAGAGAACACACGTATTACATGTGGAAATGTCTGACTGTCAGGGAACTAACTGTCCTCCAGAACAGACTGACACAGGGGGGGTCAGCTCCGAGTCCACCGAGCTGCGGACGGGTCAGGGAGAAGAACCCACGTATTGACATGTGGAAATGTCTGACTGTCAGGGCACTAACATGTCCACAGGACAACTTACACAGGGAAGTCAGTCCCGAGTCCACCCAGACTGGGACGGGTCAGGGTAGAAGAGAACACAACGCATATACATGTGGAAATGTCTACGTCAGGGCACTAACTGTCCTCCAGACATACAAGGAGGAGAGAACACAAAACAAGCATTACATTGAAAGTGTTTGACTAGTCAGGGGCGGGGTTTTACCATGTCCTCCATGAACAACGACACCGGGGGGTGGCATCTCCGAAAGTCCACCGAGCTGCGACGGTTCAGGGAAGAGAAACACAGTATTACATGTTTGGAAATGGTCTGACGTCAGGCAAGCATAACTGTCCTTCGTATCAGGGGAGTCACACAAAGGACACTGTTGTAAAAAGGGGAAAGGTGTTCATAGTGGATCAAAATTCTCGAGGTACCTTTGACTGTGCGGAGTAAGGCGTCGGACAGCAGATAGAGAACGACACTGCATTACATGTGGAAAGTTCTTACTTGACTTTCATGGGCAATAACTGCTCCTATGGACAATACAGGGAGAGAGAACACACCGCATTACATGTGGAAATTCTGACTGTTCAGTGGCTTTAACTGTCCTCCAGGAAGACGACACAGGGGGGGGTCCGTCTCCCCAGTCCACCACCGCGCTGCGGACGGTCATGGAGAAAACCACGTATTTACATGTGAAATGTCTGACTGTCAGGCACAACCTGTCCTCCAGGACACGCTGACACAGAGGTCGTATCCGATACCACCGAAGCTGCGGACGGGTCAGGGATGAGGAACACACGCATTACTGTGGAAATGTCTGACTGTCAGGTGACTAACTTTTTCCTACCAGACAGACAGGAGAGAGAACACACGCATTACATGGGAAATTTCTGAGGTCAAGGCATAACGTCCTCCAGGACAGACTGAACACAGGGGGTCATCTCCTATCCACCGAGCGTTGCTACGGGGTCATGAGAGAGAGAACACACGTATTCATGTGATATGTCTTACTGTCAGGGCCCAACTGCCTCCAGACAGACAGGAGATAGACACCACCTCATTACATTTAAATGTTCTGACTTGTAGGGTCCCTAACTGTCTCCAGGACACACTGCACAGGGAGGTCAGCGCCGAGTCCACCAGAGCTGCTGACGGTCAGGAGAAGAAAACACCATTACATGTGGAATGTCTGAGACTGTCATGGCAACTAACTTTCCTCGCATGACAGACAGGGAAGTAGAACACAACATCATTACATGTGGAATGTCTGACTTCAAGTTCACTAACTGTCCTCCAGACAGACTGACAAGGGGGGGTCATCTCCGAGGTCCCCGAGGCTTGCGACCCGGGTCATGGAGATATGAACAACATGTATTACTGTGAAATGTCTGGACTGTCAGGGCAAAACTGTCCTCCAGACAGACTGACATGCACAGGTAGGATGTCACTCCGATCCACCGGCTGCGGACGTGTCAGGAGAGATAACACAACGCATACATGTGGAAATGTCTGAGCTGTCATTGCACTAACTGTCCTCCAGGGACAGACAGGGGAGAAGAACACAAAATTGACTGCCTTACATGTGACATGTCTGACTGTCAGGCACTAACTGTCCTCCAGGACGAAGACAGGGAGAATAACACACCATTACATTGGAAATGTCTGACTGTCAAGCACTAACTGTCTCCAGGACGACGACCATGGGGGGTCAAATCTCCGCGTACCACCGGCTGCGGACGGTCAGGGAGCGAGAACACATTGTATTACATGGGGAAATGTCTAATATCCGTCAGGGCACTAACTGTCCCTCGCAAGGACAGACGGGAGAGAGAACACACGCATACATGTGGAAATGTCTTGACTGTCAGGCACAACTTAAAAAGATAAATTTTGAGGGGTCAGGAAATCTGTGATTGAGTTGGTGTATTTTAGTCAAACTTTGTAGTAACAATATTTTTACCCAACGTTTTTTGTGAGAGTGAGTGAGTGAGTGAGTGATGAGAGAAGACAGAGAGAGAGACGAGAGAGAACAGAGAAGAGACAGAGGGGAAGAGACAGAGAGAGAGACAGAGAGACACACACAACAGAGATAATACAAAAAAACTAGAAGAACAGATAAAGACATATACCGAGAAAGAACAGAGAGACATAGGAAAGACAGATACATAGAGAGAACATTCCATAGCCACATAGACAGCCAGAGACACATAGCAGATCCATTATACCCAGAGCCAATCCCAGAACACAGAGCACAGCCAGAGACCCGATACATAAGCCAGTCATCCAATACACAGAGACAGCCAGAGACCCAGAGACAGCCAGAGACACATAGACACCAGAGACAGCGAGAACACATAGACACGAGCAGCCAGATAACACATGATACCAAGCCGAGGCAACTAGAGACAACAGCTAACACGGAGACAGCCATAGACAACAGAACAATCCAGAGACACAGAGACAACCATAGACACAGAGACAACCAGAGATCTTACTTCCCGCTTCTACAAACTGCCCACTGTTGTCTTGTACAGATCAGTATATGTTACTATTCTTTGCACTCTATATTATTATTATCCTCATTTATTTATATACTGCCACATACACGCAGCGCTGTACAATACATTAGAGTGGGATAATAACACATGATAACACATACAGGTTTATGACACAGGTAGAGGACCCTCACTATAGTACACACACACAAAGTTGGGCAAGCCACTGACCTGCCTTCGGTTGCAGCATTCTCTGCAGGTACATGAAAGCTGACCAACAGGCGCTTGATATCCTTACATCTGAAATTGGATAAATGGGAAACATGAGGAAACAAAGCTCTGAGGTTTTAGCCCATTCTTGTCAAACATTCTTCACATACCTGATCACTAATACTGCTTAAAAGGATCTATCTATTTACTACCCCGACCCTCCCCATCCTCACCCATCTTTTACCTTTTAAAGAAACAATGATGCTCATCTGAGACTCTATGAAAAGTAATTTGGGAAATCCTGCCTCCTTCCCCAGATGAAGTCATTGGATCCTTCACATGTTGAATATGACCACTAGATTGCGTCGATACAGGCGAGGATTATCTGAGGCCTCTGTCAGAGACACTCGCCTGTACCAGGCGCCATCTAGTGGTCATTTCTGAGACGCGCATATCAGTTTCGGGGAAGAATACTAGGATGTCATATCATTCAGGTACAGAGATATCATTTTGGGTGACCTCATAACAGATTGGCGAGCTCGAGTAGTGTCCAGTCTACCCCTCACCTCCCAGTTGTTCATTTGGCGGGCTGTCCATCTCTACCTCTTTTGCTGGGTGACCACTTGCGATGTCTCCATCTTCTTCACTGATAACTTTTGGCTGCCTTGTCGTCCCTCTCAGGTCCTTGCGCCTTCGAATCGAACGCGACTTCAGACTGGATCTGCCATGATAAATAGATAAATTAGACCATTGGCTCCCTATCTTAAATGTGCAGCATGACTGTATCCGTGTTGGTGCTGACACACATTATAACTACAACAGCAGACTTGGTAGGTAGCACACAAGCTGTGGTGTCACTCACCACGCAGTTAGGCAGTTAGTGGCCTCTACGTGGTTTACTTACTCCCTGACAGCGTGCCGAGCGGGTTATATGGCATTCTCCCTGTAGAAGAGAGAACTACCACAAACCATCCTCATGCCCATGTCTACCCAATTAATCTATAGCGGCAATACATTGTGGATGTCCCTTTTACCAGTGACAACAAAAAAAAAAAAAAAAAAAAAAAAACAAAACCCCCCCTTGGTTTACCCCCCCCCCCCCCCCCCCCCCACCCGCCCCCCAACCACAAACCCCCCCACCCCCCCGGACCCCCCCCAACCCCCCCCCCCCGCCCCGCCACCCCCCCCCCCCCCCCCACCCCCCCCCCCCACCCCCACCCAAACCCCACCCCCCGCCCCCCCCCACCCCACGACGACCCCCCCCCCCCACACGCCCCCCCACACCCCCGCCCGCCCCCCACGCCCCCGCCGACCACCATCCCCCCACCCCGCCACCCACCCCCCAACCCCCCCCCCCCCCCACCCCAACCCCCCCCCACGCCCCCCCACCCACGCCCCTTTCGGTCCCCAGCCCTCCCCACCAGCCCCCCCACCCCCCCCCCACCCCCCCACACCCCGCCACCCACCCCCCCCCCCCCACACGCGAAAAAAGGCACACGCCACACCCACCCCCCCCCCCGCCCTTTTTTTTTTTTTTATTTATTTGTTGTGTGGCTTTTTTATTGTTGGGGGGGGTGGTTTGGGGTGGGGTGTTGTGGGTGGGCTCGTGCTTGGTTATAAACTCGGATTATTCATATTATAAATAAAGGCGTCTTAACCCATAACGTACCATTACTATTCCAACCCAAGCAATACGGATAGATGAAGGAATTATTATAAACTTCCTGAGCAGTGCTCCCCCAGACTTTCGTTGAAAGCACCCATGCACTAGGTCCACCAGGACTTGGGGACCTTGCCTGCACCCAACTACACAATTCACTCAGATCTTATTTTGTTTTGGAATTGATGGTCTACATGTTTGGACAGGTGATCAAGGTTTGTTGCTAGAAGCGATGTGGCCATATGTTCCCCGTTCCTCCGGTGAGATTCCCCTGACCCTGGGTGGTCACCCTATGGTGGTCTTGTTACATATACTTTATAGCACTTAAATTCATTTCCGCTAAAATCCCCTCTCTGTAACCCCTGAAGAAGTTGCTTAGACGAAATGCTACAGGCCCTCATCTAGGAACTTCATAATTGGATATAGAGGAGAGCGTAAACTACGGATAGATTACGTATAAAAATCCGACCCATATGATGCCGAGGTTATGATCGCCTGAGGGAGGCCCGTTAGTGATTTGAGGTCGCACTTGTGGCCCTCCAAACAACCTTATGCCACCACGGACCTAGAGGCTCCAAATGGATTTCCACAGTTAAGTCGTCCACCCCAGGAAATGCCTGGTGCACATATTCGCAGGTGGCATCCAACACCGTTTCTGGGAAGTCCTGGTATGCGGACGTTTTTCTCAAATCAGTGACCCCCATGCTCCCACAGGCAGACCACCCCAAAACCTACCAATGAACTGCTCTCCCCCCGGCCTCTGGTCATTGAAAAGGCTGGTTTTCTAGGACCTACCTATCGCAGGGTGAGCTGCTTTATAACCAGACGAGTCCACATATAAAGCCCATACAATTCCATACAAGTCTGGAAAATACGCAGACTTCACTTTTCACACAGTATGATGTGCTTCGTGTATGACATGGTAGCCATACCTTATCTGAAAGATACCTGCAGGCCTATCGGGACACAGAGCTCCGATCAGCAGACAGAGTGGTGGTTTAAAGGAGAGGGGGAGCTGTCAGAGGCTTCCCCCCCCTAACCTCGTGGCCATTCAGCCTAACCACACCGCATGGTGTCCCCCTCTCTTTTCGTCTGGCTTGGCGAACATTAATGGGGTTGAACCGCACCTTCACCATGAGAAGAAGGTTGTTATTCCTTCTGCATCAGGCTCAGGAGGGATCCAAGAATATTTTCACAGAGATCAGGTTAAAAAGAAGAAGTGAGGTCAGTGGCGCAACTTCCCTAAATGAACGGAAGTGAAAACCGGCGACTGAACTCTGCGAATTCTGACCAGATCATCACCATTGCAGTCAGTCAGAGGGGAAGGTTTATGAGTCGAACGCCCTCTTAGCCGCGACGGGGGCGTTACCACACTCACCGCAAAAAACGTTCCTCCCCGATTAACGCCCGATCATTGACTTGTAATGTTGTCTTCGGTCGCTTAAAGTGTAACTGCGCCCTAACACCGATGAATATGTAATATTGACCCCTGATATGTCTCCCTTCCATGCCCACTCATTCGGCCGCCCCCCCGGACCTTACCATCTGTCTGCGGGCCACAGTCCGCGCTGGTAGTAGAATCTCTCGTCTAACTTCTCGGTGTTCACAGCGCCAGTTTCATCTGATAGCGAGCTACTGGAGACATGCACAGATAATATTTGACGCCGACATTGTTACCCGAGGTCATGAAGAGCAAATTCATAACCCAGTGTCTCCCAGGTAAGCATACAGCGGTGGCACGCCTCTGAGCCCAGTCCCTCTCCCCCCTTGCCTTAACCGTACGTTTTCTTGCATCCGGAGGGGAAAGAAAACGATCAATCACAATCGTGAGACACGCCCCCTCTGCACATGCACACATACGGGACAGTGATTGAGGTCTCGCATAACCATATTTACTTGCAGAGTTTAGATTATGCAGGCAAAGAGAGGGCAAAGGACAGAGGGATTGTAGCAATTCTGCTGCTGCTCCTTTGACCCAGAGGGACAGAGCGAAGGGGCTGTAGGGGACCGAGCGCCGGGATGGAGGACAGAGCGACGATGCGGACGAAGGGGCGGATGTACATAGCGACGGGAAAAAATGGGAGGGACAGACGACGAGGAGCGGACGAAGGGGGGCTGAGGACAGACGACGGGATGGGGAGGGACCAGAGCGACGTGGCGGACGTAGGGGCTGAAGGAACAGAGCGAGGAGATCGTCGGGACGAGGGACATAGCGTACGGACCGAGGACAGACTGCGGACGAGGGGACATAATCGGCGGGACCGAGTGACAGATCAGCTGGACCGTATGTACAGAGCTGCGGGACCGTTAGGACAGATTCGCGTGGACCGAGGACAGGCGGCGGACCGAGGGACAGAGCGACGAACCGAGGGGCAGATCTACGGGACCTAGTTAGGGCCAGGAGCTACGTACCGATGACAGAGCTACGGTACCGTGGACCAGAGCGAACGGGACCTAGGGGACAGAGCGACGGGAACGAGGGACAGAGCGACGGACCGAGGGACAGAGCTGACGACCGAGGTACAGACGCGACGGTACCAGAAGGGACATAGCGACTGTGACGAGGACATAGCGACGACCGAGGGACAGAGCGAGGCGGACTAACCGATAGGTTGTCCGTGACGGTGTGTCCAGTCGATGTCGCACTGCAGCTCCAGCGTATGTGGGACTGTAATGTTAGAGGAGTGATATTAGCTTGGTAGAATCGACCACCGTCTAGGAGGTGTGCGGTATGCACTTCCAGGGCGCTCCGGCCTGTGGAATATGCCTGCGGGGGGAAACACATAGACTCAATTACATTCTTCTGTATTCAATGTATAACCACATTACCATCTAAAACCAACCTGTTCTCAACCCTGGGTGGTTGCTGCATTCCATTACAGCATCAGACTGCTGCTATGAGCACTTCTGCATGGTCGATTCTGCGCAGATAGACCTCCCTGTTCCGATGATCCTCTGATTAGGCGGCACCCTCCACGGAGGTCACCAGCCTGGCTTTGGGTCACATGTAACTCCTCACGTACAACACCGTGTGACCCCCAATCTCATACCTCAGTAGTGTGACCCCCAATCTCATACCCTCGTATGTACCACCCAGATCTCATACCTCAGTAGTGTGACCCCCCAGACTCATACCTCCGTAGTGTGGCCCTCCCAACTCATACCCTCAGTAGTGTGACCCCATATCTCATACCTAGTAGTGTACCCCCAGCATCTCATACCTCATAGTTGACCCCCAGATCTCATACCTCGTATTGACCCCCCAATCTCATACCTGCAGTAGTGTGAACCCCCAGATCTCTAACCTCAGAGTGGTGACCGCCCTCAGATCCATCCCTCAGTAGTGTGACCCCCAGATCTCATACTCAGTAGTGGTGAACCCCCAGAGCTCATACCTCAGTAGTGTGACCCCCCCAGACTCGCAACCTCAGTAGTGTGACCCCCCAGATTCTCATACCTCAGGAGTGTGGACCCCCAGACTCATACCTCAGTAGTGTGACCCCCAGGTCTCATACTCAGTAGTTTGCCCCCATATCTCATACCTATTAGTCTGACCCCCCCAGATCTCATACTCATTAGTGTGAACCCCAGATCGCTACCTCAGTAGTGTGACCCCCAGATCCTCCCTCAGTATGTGACCCCCCCCAGATCTCACCCAGTAGTGTGACCCCCGCAATCTCATAACTCAGTCGTGTGGACCCCCCAATCTCCATACCCTCAGTAGTTGCGACCCCCCCCCGAGCTCATCCTCAGTATGTGAACCCCCAGATCTCAGACCTCAGATGTGGACCCCCAGATCGCTACCTCATTAGTGTTACCCACGGTGACCCCCCCAATCTCATACCTCATTAGTGTGACCCCCAGATCTCATACCTCATATTGTGACCCCCAGATCTTCATACCTCAGTATGTGACCCCCCCCCAGACTCATACCTAGTAGTGTGACCCCCCCCAGATCTCATACTCATTAGTGGACCCCCGATCTCATACCTCAGTATGTTGAACCCCCCACAGATCTCATACCTCAGTGTGTTACCCCCCCAGATCTCATACCTCAGTAGTGGGACCCACCAGATCTCATACCTCAGTAGTGTGACCCCCCCAGATCTCATACCGTTCAGTGGTGTGACCCCCCCAGATCTCATCCTCAGTAGTGTGACCCCATATCCATACCTCATTAATTGACCCCCCAGATCTTCATACCTCATAGTATGACCCCCAGATCTCATACCTCAGTATTGTGACCCACCATATCTTCATAATACCTCCGTATGTGACCCCCCCAGATCCATACTCATATGGTGATGACCCCCAGATCTCATACTCAGTATTGACCCCCCCCATATCTCATACCTCATAGTTGAACCCCAATCTCATACCTCAGTATTGTGACCCCCCCAGATCTCATAACTCAGTAGTGTGACCCCCAGATCTCTCCCTCGTATGTGAAACCCCCCCCAGATCTCATACCTCATAATGTGACCTCCCAGATCTCATACCTCCGGGTGTTACCCCCAATCTACATACCTCATTAGTGTGACCCCCCCCGAGCCCTACCTCGATGTTAACCCCCAGAGCTCATACCTCAGTAGTTTGACCCCCCCAGATTCTCATACCTCAGTCGTGTTCCCCCCAGATCTAATACCTCAGTAGTGGGACCCCCAGATCTCCTACTCAGTAATGTGACCCCCCAGATCTCATACCTCATGGTGTGGACCCCCCCAGATCTCATCACTCATTAGTGTGACCCCAGATCTCATACCCTCATAAAGTGTGACCCCCAGATCTCCAATCCTCAGTAGTATACCCCTCCCAATCTCATACCTCAGAGTGTGAACCCCCCAATCTCATACCATAGTGTGTTGGATGACCCCCAGATCTCATCCCCTCATATTGTGACACCCCAATCTATAGCCCTCATAGTGTGACCCCCCCAGATCTCATACCTCAGTAGTGTGACCCCCCAGATCTCATACTACCTCAGTAGTGTGGACCCCCCCAGATTCTCAACCTCAGTAGTATGACCCCCAATCTCATACCTCGAGTATTGATGACCCCCCAGATCTCATACATACCTCAGTAGTGTGACCCCCATATCTCATACCTCATCGTGTGACCCCCCATAATCTCATACCTCAGTAATAATACCCCCATATCTCATACCTCAGTAGTGTGACCCCCAATCCATACCTCATAGTTGACCCCCCAGATCTCAGACCTCAGTAGGTGTCCACCCCCCCCCCCATATCGCATACCGTCGTAGTGTGACCCCCAAATCTCATACTCAGTAAGTGTTGACCCCCCATATCTCATACCTCAGTAGTGACCCAGATCCATACCTCAGTAGTGTGACCCCCCCAGATCTCATACCTCGTTACGTGTTACCCCCCCCAAATCCTCATACCTCAGTAGTGTACCCCCCAATCTCTACCTCAGAGTGTGAACCCCCGATCTCATACCTTCAGTAGTGTGCACCCAGAATCTCATACCTCAGTAAAGTGTGACCCCCGATCTCATCCTCAGTAGTGTGACCCCCAGATCCATACCTCAGTAGTGTGCCCCTCCAGAATCTCATACCTCAGTCGTTGAGCCCCCCCCAGATCTCATACCATACCTCAGTAGTGTTACCCCCAGATCGCATACCTCATTAGTGTGAGCCCCCAGATCTCATCCACAGTCGTGAGACCCCCTCCCCAGATCTCATCCTCGTAGTGGACCCCCCCCCCAGATCTCTACCTCGTATGTGACCCCCCCCCCCCCCCCAGATCTCTACCCCGTAGTGTTGACCCCCCAATCTCATACTGCATTCTGTGACCCCATATCTCATACCTCAGTAGTGTGACCCCCCCAATCTTCATACCTCAAGTAGTGTGACCCCCCACCCAATCTCATACCTCAGGTATTGTGACCTCCCGATCTCATACCTCAGTAGTGGTGACCCCCCCAATCTCAGACATCAGCAGTGGACCCCCCCGTCCATAGCCTCAGTAGTGGACCCCAACCCCCCCCCCCCAGATCTCATACTCAGTAGGTGTGACCCCCCCCCCCCCCCAGATCTCATACCTCAGTAAATTGTTGACCCCCCCAGATCGCATACCTCAGGAGTTTGACCCCCCCAGATCTCATACCTCCAGTATGTGGACCCCCAGATCTCATAACCTCACGTAGTGTGACCCCCCCCAGACTCTCATACCTCAGTAGTGTGCCCCCGCCCAATCTCCTACCTCAGTATGTGACCCCCCCCAGATCCTCATACCTCGTAGTGTACCCCCCCAAGATCTCATTACCCAGTAATCGTGACCCCCCCCCGCCAGGATCTCATACCTCCAGTAGTGTGACCCCACCCAGATCTCATACCTCAGTATGACCCCCCGGATATCTCATACTCCAGTAGTGTGGATCCCCCAGATCTCATCCTCAGTAATGTGACCCCCAACTCATACCTCAGTAGTGTGACCCCAATATCTCATCACCTCAGTAGTGTGACCCCCCAGAAGCCATACCGCAGTAGTGTGACCCCCCCAGATCTCATACCTCAGTCTGTTACCCCCAGATCCATACCGCTCAGTAGTGTGACCCCCCCAGATCT
>CM070043.1:50650793-50662609 GCA_036250615.1 Ptychadena robeensis | reverse complement strand
TCCCCATTAACCACCCACACTCTCGCCCTTTGGGACACTGTGAACACTCGCTAGGACTTGGCTCCCTGTCTGTCTCCTTTAACACCACTAGTGGGCTTCCCGTGGTTTAAATGAGGGGGGAACAGATCCTTTTTTGTCATGTGGGTACGGGGAATGACCTTTCCATTTCTCGGTTTGTATGACAAGACGAGCTCCGCTCCCTCCCAGACCTTAGATCCGCATATGGTCCCTTCCCAGCAAATGACTGGAGAAATCAACAACTTCACTCTTTCCTCAGGAGTATTAGGACTAGTCTCCGACCCAATGATAGACTAACCCCCTTTGAGCAATTGTGTTATGACACGGACAACAGAATGCACATGCTATCCCAGCTGTATGCACTTTTGATAGCATTAGCTCACCCGAATCCCCCTCAGATATATAAGGGAATGGGAAAGGGACCCGGGACTGACGTTTCCTATGGAACAAGTTACCTGTATCCTGACATTTGCACATACTTCATCGACCATCAAAGAGTCGAATTACCCAGGAGTCGAATTACAAATTGCTTTCCCACTGGTACAGGGTACCAGCCTTTCTGGCTGCAATGTACCCGCCTTTACCAGATGTCTGTTGGAGGGGATGTGGTGACTGGGGCACATGCCTACATATCTGGTGGACCTGTCCCAAAATAGTGCCGTTTTGGAAGGCAGTTCACGATACCCTGGGGATACGCCCCCGCCGGCTTTTTTGGCTCCCGAATGGCTCTTTGTTTAGTATCACTAAGATACTTATTAATGAGGCTAAAATATAAATATCTAAGTGATACAATTATGAATGGTTTGTGGTGGGGTTAAGGTGCTTGATAGTTGGGGTAGATTTTGTGGATTGGGGGTTAACTTTATAGGGTTGAAGGGTTAAAATCAATCTAACCTCCCCAATCCCCTAACCCTCGGAACCCCCTAAACTCACCCCCCAACCCCTAACCTTGACACCCGCAATTTGGAAGATTAACCCTGAAAAGCCCCAAACTAGCTTTCTGCACAGGTGTAAGGGTAGCAAGATATCTCAGAACACGGGAGGTCTCTTACTGCTGCTGACGCCCCCCAGGTCCAGCATGCCCTACGCCCTCCCCAGCAACCACAGGAGCCCATCAAACTGCCTGACCAGCAGGAGCCATTGAAGCATCGGCTCTGCTGGACAGGTAGCCATTCACGGCAAAGCATCGGCTCTTAGAGCCGGCTTGTTCATGAACGACCCATCACTAGATTATAGAGAATCAGGGGCCAAGCTTGAGGGTGCCGTTCCAGTGCGTTCCGCCCAGAAAATAAGCCCTGGTGCCTCAAGATACAAACGATCAGTAGTACCCCCAGCTTTTTAATGCGGCCAAGGCCCTTATACCGAGACTGTGGCACTCAATAACGCCTTTCTTAAAAAGCTGGTTTCATGAAATCAATAAGATACGAGCACTGGAACAGATGACGCATATGATTCAGGATTGGGAACCAAAGTTTAAAAAAACTTGGGAAGCTTGGGCCTACTTCACAGAATCCGCGTTCTACACCATAATGAGGGCAGAGTAGGGAAGTTACCCTTGTTAGATGCCTGTCGATACACTATTGACCCATTGAGGGTCCGGGCCTACCCGGATATACAGTATATATATATATATATATATATATATACCTGGGCCCTTAGGCTAATCAAAATTCTAAGATAAGCCTAACTTTGTTACTGTACTGTGTACTAGGAAGGAGTGCGACTGGCGGTTTATTTGGTTTTGTTTTCTAGGATGCTTTCTCTTTATGATTTCACTTTCACTGTGAAGGGGTTTCAGTGTGTATATGCCATATACTGATGTCTTACTGCTGGGACCCAGTGCACCCCTCCAATGCCTTCTATCCTTTTCTGTGATCTGTATCTGCTTTTTTATCTTGTTTCCCCTTATTTCTAACTGTTTAAAAAAAATACTTATTTAAAAAAATTATATATTTATATCATCTGCTGAATCTCCAAATCCTCCAATAAAAAAAGTACGGATCTCTATATCTCACACAGGTCGCCCTATTGACAAAGCTGTGTTACCTTCCTGTCTGATCCTGACAGAGACTGTTATAGATCTTGTGGTATAAGAATAGCAGCGCAGTGGTGGTGATTAGTGCTTTGTGTGTAAAGGGTTAACTGATTACTTATCCCACCCAAGTAACCGACTATTCTCAGCCTGCTGACACTTTGGTTATTGTCCCTCGTCCTGGAAAATCTTTGTACGTGGTGACTGACAGAGGGATCATCACAGGGAGATTTTCTAACAAGCGAATGTCATCATGGGTGACAGAAAGTTCATATAAGTCTCTCTTACTGATTGTCATAAGATCAGATCCCCTGTGTATGACCTCCTATAATCTCATGTATTTATATGTTACAGTTTATCTATAAATAAAATGTTGTTGTGTTCCAGGAACAGAGATCACATTCTAGTGACATGGATTTATATATTGTGATTACTGTCCCAGAATATTATTATCTCAGTCAGTCCTGTTATACTCACAGTAATTTCTCTATCCGGCTTGTTATCAGAGCTTTCATCAGATCCCTGAAATGACGATCCTCCAGCTTGTTCCCAGACAGGTCCAGTGTCCTCAGTGTCTGGTTATTTCTTATTCCAGATGCCAGGTCGGGGCAGGATCCGTCTGTCAGATTATTCCTCCTCAATCTGTAGAAGAAGAGAAGAATGTCTTCAGAAGACAATAAATGTCTCCCCCAGGAATGAATGGAACTATTCTCTACATCCTAGGTGCCCAACCTGTGGCCCGGGGGCCGCATGCGGCCCTTTGGGCTTTCTTTGGCTGCCCCCCTTAGTCCTCCACTTGTGGCCTCCGAAACCTAACAATTCATGCATAGGGCATAGGAACCCATATTACATAACATAACCTCTGAATCAAATGAGCATTACCATACTACAGTGTTACCCAATGCTTCAAGTATTATTTGAAATACATTTTGCTAGTCAGTATAGATTGAAAATGTTATGTGAGGCCCTTAAGTGATGCAGAGGGCCGCACTTGTGGTCCTCCATATCAACTCAGTTGCCCACCACTGCTCTATATGAATGGAGATCATTTCTCTGTATTGGAATCATTTATATTAGATGACTTTATAATTCTCCAGGAAATATCATGTGATCAGTAAAATGTTATAATGGAGCAGGCCCCCCAATATTCCCCTCCATGTGTAGAGCACAGAATACCACTGACATGACTGGGATTGTGCTATCATCTCCTTGTGTATGGAGCATGAATGGGACCAGCAGACAGTGTGAGAACGGAGTCAGCATTGCTGGGGATTGGACGGGAGCATATTAATCTTATAAACATTTATTTATATATCGCCAACATATGAAGCAGCGCTGTACAATAAATGAGAGTTGGGATACAACATAAGATAACACATAGGTACAGGTTATCACACAGGAAGAGTTGAGGTTGCTGACCAATCAGGCTTACAATCTAAAACTAGCGATACATGGGTCGGCTCTTGCACGATGGATCTTAGATTTGATCGTCTTGTGTGATTTAAATATCGATCGTCAGTCTAACATCAATCGATTGTACCAGCACACCGTGTGATCAATTTAAACGCAATCCATTCCTTTACTTAGATCGGTGCGCATGCTCCGTAGTACGATCAAACACAAATCTATCAAAATACCTAGAAAAACCGTCAGATATTTGTACGATCATCTACAATTCTCCAACATGTCCAATCACTGCTCGGTCGATTTTATTGTTCAATTTCCATCACTTCTGGTCGATTGTGCCAGGTAGAGATTGGGGAACAGAGTATACAATACGTAGTGGTGGATGCTGGCAGTGTAGTGAACATAGGAATGAGAAGATGGGGCCCAGACTGAAGAAGTGGGTATTCAGGACTTCTTCAAATTGTTAAATATGGGAGTAAGTCTACTGGGATGAGGGAGGAAGTTCCAGGGAGTAGGGGTGACCCTAGAGAAGTCTTTATCTGATATTATATTTATCTCTGCTGAGTTTTGTACTCATAGAATATAAAAGGGAGGTTCTGGTACATTGAATAGCGGTTGTGCAGTGATGGTGAGATCTCTGACATTATTAGGAATTGGGTGGGTGATGGTGAAGAGAACACAGCAGAGTTCCCCTTTACAGACAGACAATCAGGGGTCGGAGTTCCCCCTTAGATAGTGTTGGTATGAATCCCTCACTAGAATTCCAATCACACCACAGGACATGACACCTCAGGAGCTCCCAAACACCCAGATGGGGTCACTTTATGACAGAGGTGGTAAGAGATCTCTCTTCTCCCATCACCTCCCCGTGTTCGTCTCCTGGTGCCATATAACTGAGGAACTGGCTGATAAGAGGAAATGAGCGTCCTCTAATTATTCTTCCTACAACAATCCATAGACCCTCCATATTTCTATGTGTGGGCTGGATATGGATTATCCATGGATGGCATGAAAACCTGGTTATCCTAACCATCCCTGACAGCCCAAGAATCACCTCGCTGAGACTCTGGTAACCCCATACACTGACTACAGACTGTTCTGGAGAACCACAAGTCCCAGATCACCAAAGTATAAATGTGTCAGATTCAGTATTTCCTGTGGAGTCATAATTATCTAACTGCTCATGTATAGACCCCCCATCCCCCACCCGGGGAAATATGAATCCGGGTATGATGGGAAGACTCTGGGCAGGTCTGATGAGCCTCATAACCTGTGCAACCTCCCCCTCACAGCCCGCCCATGCCTCATTGTGATTGGCTGACCAGACCTGTCACCCCCATTATCTGTAACATGTGTATGTACTGCGTCTCCTTCTTCTAGTAAAACAATATTTATATTGTCTGCTGAATCTCCAAATCCTCCAATTAGAAAAGTACTCTATATCTCACTCAGGTCGCCCTATTCACAAAGCTGTGTCACCTTCCTGTCTGATCCTGACAGAGACTGTTATAGATCTTGTGGTATAAGAATAGCAGCGCAGTGGTGGCGACTGACAGAAGGATCATCACAGGGAGATATCCAAAAGCAAAAAGGGTTTCACCCAAACACAATAGTGGGATTCTACGCGGCACTCTCTTGATGCGTAATAAGTCTTTTATTCCAGAGGTGCAGTATATGAACAATCAGATTCAGGTGAACTCAACGTGTTTCACGGAATATCCTCCGCTTCATCAGGAGTATACAGTTGCCAAATATTGTGTTAGGAATGATATAGGCCGACCAACCATCTGAGGATAGAGAGGGGTATCAGGTAAGACCCTAGTGGTTCCCATTTGCAAATAAGTAATGACAGTGTGGGGCTGTATAGTCCCAAAACCTGCCGTTCTCCTACCGTAGAGACTTTTTAGTGCGTTGTCCCGGGGATTGCTTGCCAGTCGGGGCCCGCCTTGTGGAGGAACGAGGAGAGGGATCGCAAAAAGCGCATTCCCACTGGGGCAGGAGTCTTCAAATGTAAAAGTAAACTTCAAACTTCAAAGTAAATAGGTGTATTAATTTACTGCTATTGTGGATTTATCAGGAAGAACCTCCAAAGAAAAATGTGCCTATTTAGAAGTGTTATCAAGTGAACCTATAAGCAAGGAGAAATAGGGGGGAAAAAGAGAAAAGAAAGAGAAGAGAAGAAAAGAAAAGAGACCTGCCACAGGGAGAGACAGAACATAATCCCACCTATAGGAGGTTATGTACACCTAGTAAGGGCCTACTGCCAGAATGTCAGTGAAGAAAAGAGACACCTTGAGTGACTGGTAAAAGAGATGGGTGCTGTGTGATGTGTGTTGCATGAAGTGTAAGTGTAGTGCAAGGGGGCATTGAATAATGTGAGCTATATGTGTGTAGGCTATCCAAATTGCTGAAAAGAAGTGATAGGATAGTGAGAGAACGCGTTGAGTTCGCCTGAATCTGATTGTTCATATACTGCACGTCTGGAATAAAAGACTTATTAGGCATCAAGAGAGTGCCGCGTACAATCCCGCTATTGTGTTTGGGTGAAACCCTTTTTGCTTTTGGATATTTGACTGTTTGGGATGTCGGCATTTTAATTAATATGCCTCTTTTGGCCCTTTACTTTTTGGACTTCCCCTGGTCTTCTTTGAACATCATCATAGGGAGATTTTCTAACAAGCGGATGTCATGTTGGGTGACAGGAAGTTCATATAAGTCTCTCTTACTTACTACTGTCCCAGAATATTATTATCTCAGTCAGTCCTGTTATACTCACTGTAATTCCTGTATCCGGCTTGTTGTCAGAGCTTCCATCAGATCCCTGAAATGAGGACCCTCCAGATTGTTATATGACAGGTCCAGTGTCCTCAGTGTCTGGTTATTTCTTATTCCAGATGTCAGGTCGGGGCAGGATCTGTCTGTCAGATTATTATTATCCAATCTGTAGAAGAAGAGAAGAATGTCACCAGAAGACAATGAATGTCTCCCCCAGGAATGAATGGAACTATTCTCTACATGAATGGAGATCATTTCTCTGTATTGGAATCATTTATATTAGACGACTTTATAATCCTCCAGGAAATATCATGTGATCAGTAAAATGTTATAATGGAGCAGACCCCCCAATATTCCCCTCCATGTGTAGAGACGCTGATATCTCCATACACAGGATTAGCACAGAATACTACTGACATGACTGGGATTGTGCTATCATCTCCTTGATATTTTCATTTGTATTGTATATAGATGTGTACTGAGTGTAGATTTCTTATATATAGTAGTATAGAATCTTTTTTTTATATAACAGTTTATTTATTGAATTTTTCAAAAACATTACCAATAATACCAATATCGCAAAACAGAAGGCATTCAGCAAAACTGAAGCAAAGAAATACACTCAGAATAGCTCAAATCCAGGGTAACCACTAAAAAAAGACAATATATAAATCAACAAAAACATAAACGGCACAACCCGCAGGCAAGCATAACATTCAATCAAATAAACTCACATTTGCAAAACATAAATCCACATAAACTAATGATGATCCGCCAGAAACTACAGTTCCCATACCTTATTCAATTTCTTAGTAGTATCATGAACCCGGGCAGTGAGTTGCTCCATAACATACACATCCTTAATTCTCGCATACAGATCAGACATAGAAGGAACCGCATGGTTTTTCCAGTTCAAGGCCATTAAACACCTGGCTGCTGTAAGGAGGTGGGCCAACAACCGTTTGGCCGGCTTTGAGAAGGCCACCGGGGGAAGGCCTAAAACAAAGGTAAGGGGCGTAAAGGGTACCTGGCTTTGGAACACCAAGAGGATGAGGTCCCGAACCCCCTGCCAGAACGGTTGGATAATGGGACAATGCCAGAACAAATGTAACAGCGTACCATGGGACTGCCCACATCTCCAACAACTGTCCGACACCGAGGGGAAGATGGAATGGAGAACATCTGGAGTGAGATACCAAAAAAAAAGAATTTTATACAGATTCTCCCTATACAGGGTACAGAGTGAGGACTTAGAGGCCCTGGACCACACTACCGACCCCGTGGACAGCGGAACCTCCTGCCCCAGCTCCCCCTCCCACTAACACATAAAATTATGCCTAAAACCCTCCTCCAAGGGGACAACATTAAGTAGCTTTTATATATTGGACAGTAATCCTTTCTGAGAGAAGCCCAGAAGGCACAGCTTTTCAAAAGGGGTAAGGTAGGAAAACACACCAGTCTTGGTGAGCGCCATAGCATAATGTCTAATCTGAAGATAGCTGAAGAAAGCCCTAGGGGGAAGGCCAAACCGCTCCTTGAGGTCAGAAAAGAACGCAGCTCTCTCGATCTAGCATCCACCAATTGACCAAATCTAAATAGGGACTGACTAGACCAAGGGGAGGACATAAAAGAGGTCACACTGTCAGGTATTTTGGGGGTAAAAATAAAGGATGTCATCAGAGAAGCCAGAGCCGACAAGCCTCGTACGGCGCCAGACGTCCCTGGTAATGGACATAGTCGGCAATAGAGAGTACCCCTGAAAGCTGAGGTCTGAGTTCTACAAATGAGAATATAGATTGGAGGGTGTATGGATTCACTGTTCCCATCCCTAAGTAACTGTAGAGATAAGAAGAAGGATCCCCCTTGGGACTTTGGTTGGAACAGTGAAAATTGGTTTAGACCCAGTAGGGTTAAAAAAGACGTTTATTGAAAATCACAATTATAGTGTATGGTCTCTTAACCAGATAGGTATAAGAGAAGATGTACGGGAGCACGTTGACAAATTTCCTGTATGGATGAGATGTGATATATCAACCGCTATATTGCACAGTGCCCTTGGCGTCAATCATACATATAGTGATCACAGATAAAAGACAAATTGCAGACACAATGGCGAACAATTGAGGTGGATGGTTATGGGTGCATATAGGGCAACATGTTTCGCTATAGAAGCTTTGTCAGGCCGATGCACCTAGGGATATGTGTGGGTCCGCTGCTGTCAGGATCCCGGGCCATCCGGGCTTGTGCAGTCTGCCCCAGCTGCATTAGACCCCCCTGGGCCGGTACCTTTAGCCACTGCTCCTGATGTTACCTCCACGGTTGGTGCTAGGGTCACTCCGGGTCCATCAGGGGCATCTCCTGGTGCTGCCATGGTGGAGCCGTGCGCGCTCCCGTGCGCGTGCGCGCGCGCGCGCCATCACCAGAGTTTTAAGGACTGGCGGGGGGTGTCTTCCTGAGTGTCCGTCCCTCCTCCCTGGGCGGACCTAGGAGGACGCGTCCTATATAAACCTGCCAGCCCTTGCTGTAGTATTGCAGTTCCTGTTTCCTGTCTGATGATAGATTGTGTTCCTCTCGGCTTGACTTCCCGGTGTTTGACCCTGCTTTGTACCTGACGATCCCTTGATTTCTGGCTCCCTGACCTCCGAGTGTTTCTGACGATCCAATTTGATTGCCGCCTGCCTCGACCCTCGCCTGTCCCTCGACTATCCTTTGATTGCCGCCTGCCTCGACCCACGCTTTGGAATCTGACCATTCTACGTCACTCCTGTGTACCATAGTGGACTCCGGAGCCTGTGACTGCTTCATGGACACTGGCTTCGCGCAGTCCCTACACCTGTCTCTACAACAAAAGGACACTCCGTATCCCCTCCGGCTTGCTGATGGCTCCTTGATCCCCTCCGGACCAGTCTCCTGGGAGACTCCTTTCCTACCAGCCAGTACCCCCTCCGGCCACACTGAGAACATCCGATTTTCCGTCATCCCAACACCCCTTTTCCCGGTCGTTCTAGGCTTGCCGTGGCTGGTACGCCATAACCCCGCCATCAACTGGGTTTCTGGCACCATGGAATTCCTTTCAAATTACTGTCGGACATCCTGCTACATCCCGAAACCTTCAGTCCTCGGTCTCACGGACGATCAGTTGAACCGCTCCCTCGTCCCGCCTCAATACCACCAATACCTTGACGTATTTAGCAAACGGGGAGCTGAGCGGTTGCCTCCACACCGTCCGTACGATTGTCCAATCGACTTGCTCCCGGGAGCAAAGATCCCCTTCGGACATGTGTACCCCTTGGCAGAGCCGGAATCCCAGGCCCTCAAGGAGTACATTGATACCTCCCTGGAGAAGGGGTTCATCCGCCCGTCCACCTCGTCTGCTGGAGCCGGCATGTTTTTTGTGCAGAACAAGGATAAATCCCTCAGACCCATCATAGACTACCGCCAACTGAATGCGATAACGGTAAAAAACCATTACCCTCTTCCTCTTGTTTTCGATCTCACTCAACGCCTCCATTCCGCACGGTGCTTCTCCAAGCTGGACCTGAGGGGGGCGTAAAACCTGGTGCGAGTCCGACCAGGTGATGAGTGGAAGACAGCATTCAGAACGAAGTTGGGCCACTTTGAATATTTGGTGATGCCGTTTGGACTGTGCAACGCCCCAGCCACTTTCCAGGCGTTTATCAACGACGTATTCCGGGATTTCCTTGACCGTTTTGTCATTGTGTACCTGGATGACATCCTCGTTTTTTCTGATTCCCTGGAGCAGCACCGCGTTCACATGAGGAAGGTGTTGGAACGGTTGCGTGTGCACTCCCTGTACGCAAAAGCCGAAAAATGTCAGATTGAACAGGCTAGCATCCAATTCCTGGGTCTGGTCATCTCCACCACCGGAATCAATATGGATCCCCAAAAGGTCTCCGCCATCACTGAGTGGCCAGTCCCCTCAGACCGGAAAGCTGTCCAGCGGTTCCTGGGCTTCGTGAATTTTTATCGCCACTTCATTAAAGGGTTCTCCCTGACCGTCCTACCCCTCACCCAACTCACAAGCACAAAGACCCGCTTCGCCTGGACAGCCGCTGCACAGGCCGCCTTCGACTTCTTGAAAGTTTGTTTCACGACAGCCCCTATCCTTAAACACCCGGATCCCTCGCTGCCTTTCGTCCTCGAAATCGGCGCTTCAGAGGTTGCCATCGGAGCGGTTCTGTCTCAACGGTCGGGTGAGAAGAATTTGTTGCACCAGGTGTGCTTCTACTCACGTAAACTCACGCCAGCCGAGCGTAATTACAGCATCGGGGACCATGAACTCCTTGCCATGAAGGCCGCACTCGAAGAATGGAGGTACCTGCTTGAGGGGGCTCAACACCAACTCCTCATATACACCGACCACAAGAACCTGCAGTACCTCCGCCAAGCGAAGAGGCTGAATCCCCGCCAAGCCCGCTGGGCGTTATTCTTCGCTAGATTTGAGTTTCACCTAACTTACACCCCGGGCAGCAAGAATACCAAGGCTGACGCTCTCTCCCGCATGTATCCTGGTACTCCGCCTGTCTCAGAACCCATGCCCATTCTCCCGGAGAAGCATTTCCTTCTCCTGGGGCCTGAGATGCTGGAACACCTGCAGGGTCTGACTGCCAACCCGTTGGCCCCCTCCCTGGGCTTGCAGGAACGTGGGGGGCTGCTCTGGAAGGGGGACCGGCTGTACGTCCCGGAACCTACCCGCCAGATGGTCCTTCGGCTGTGCCACGACGCCCGTCTTGCGGGACACTTCGGAGCCAAGAGGACCCTAGACCTCCTCCAACGCCATTTCTGGTGGAGGCAGCTGGGGAAAGACTGTTCCTCTTATGTCCAGGCTTGCCCGGTCTGTGCCCGAGCCAAATCTCCACATACCCGTCCCTTCGGCCTGCTTCATCCTCTGCCAGTTCCCGAGCGTCCCTGGTCCCACCTGGCCATGGCCTTCGTAACGGACCTGCCGACCTCAGAAGGCTCCACAGCCATTCTTACCGTGGTGGACCAGTTCACGAAGATGGCCCACTTCGTGGCCCTGCTGGCCCTCCCTACCGCAGCTGAGACCGCTCGCGTTTTCTTGAGGGAGGTGGTCCGCCTCCACGGGCTCCCTGAAGACATGGTGACGGACAGAGGTACCCAGTTCACCTCGCAGTTCTGGAAGTAGAGATGTCCCGAACTGTTTGCGGCGAATATCGCATGTTCGCGTTCGCGCTATTACGCGAACATATTGCGAGTTCGACCCGCCGCCTATCTTTTTACATTGAACAAACTTTGACCCTGTGAGTCACAGTCAGCAGGCATAATCCAGCCAATCAGCACCCACCACCTCACGGACCATCCCACACTCTATAGCTTAGCAAGGAGAAACGCCATTACACATGCTGATTGAGAGCAGGAGACAGAGAGCTAGTGTTGCTGCTGCATATAGAACCATTAGCTAGGCAGTTCAGTGTCATCTGCAGTGTTCTACAGTGCTGTTACTTTGCTGTGAGGACAGAGTCCTGAAAAGACCCCAAAAGCACTTTTTAGGGCTATTTTTGTTGCTACCCTGTTGCCTGCTGGCTGGCATGCCAGGCTGCTA
>CM070043.1:50602859-50614860 GCA_036250615.1 Ptychadena robeensis | reverse complement strand
ACATGCGATGTTCGCCGCGGATAGTTCGCCGGCGAACAGTTCGGGCCATCACTACTTATAAATTGTTACAGTCTGCGACTTCTTCCCGTTACCCTTATTTCATTGCGGAGTGGGAATCTTAATTGGGGGAGACGTTTACAGATGAGCAAAAGCTCAAGTTATCCTCAGTACAACACGTTTCATCCATTAGTACCAAACTTCAAGAAATGGGGTATAAGCTTTTTAGTAGATGGTATCGGACCCCAGTGAAGGTGGCTAGGTTTGCTCCCGCTGCTTCCCCGCTCTGTTGGAGGGGTTGTGGACAACTGGGTACCTTCTTACACATTTGGTGGGAATGCCCATTTATTAAACCCTTTTGGAGTGAAGTCCGCTCTCTTGTCGGCAGAGTAGTGGGAGAGTCCATACCGGATGACCACGCCTACTGTCTGTTGCACCATACCCCCATACCACTCACTCGTTATAAGAGAATGGTGTTTCCCCATTTGTTGAATACGGCCAAGGCATTGATACCTCTTTATTGGGGGCAGAAGGTTATACCTTCCTTTGATCTGTTGATCAGGCGTGTTGATGAGGTCATGGAGGCAGAGAGGTTAAAAGCTACTAGGGATGACAGGTACGATCAGCACTATAGCATCTGGGCCACGTGGATTCACTTTGGCTCCTCAAGGGCGGAGGGCTCCACTTAGGTTCTCGAGGAGTTGGGGTTTTACCCTGGGCAGGGGGTACTGGCCATTCTCCTTATGGCTAGTGGTACTGTTGGTTCCACTATAATGTACGGAGGGCAACTGAGCAGTGACACCTAGTGGTAGATTTAGTTACCTTTTTCCTTTTTTTATTTCTTGTCTTTACTCTGTTCTTTCTCTTTTATGGCATTTTGTGCTTTTTCACTTATGGGTTGTTTGCTAGATTTGGGATCCGGGGGGTCGGGGACTGATATATGTTCCGTGCTGAAGCTCGCTCTTGCTATCATTGCAGTTACCTGCGGACTGAGTATTGACTGGTTTTCGTTATTCCTCATGTAATGATCTTGATGTCCCTTTCCCCAATCCCTGGGTTTCATTCTTTGACATTTATATGCCATTTTCTAATTCTTTGTTTTGTACTAACTTGAAAAATTCGCACCACCACCTCCGTCTTTTCTTCCCCCCATTCCCCCTGATCCATCGGCTCCGCACCACCAGCACTAAGCTTTGGGTGCTAGCGCCGCTGGGAAGTATTGGAGGTAGGCGGGGCAGTTACATGTGTGGGGCAGATGTGGGAGGAGAGAAGGGAGGGAATTGAAGCGGAATGTGCTCATCCACCCATTTCCAACATGGCGGTTTCGGCATCTTGCCCTTTTGAGGGATGGGAATCAGATGATAGGATGGCGCTTTTATGAAGGGTCTGTGGCGCACCACCCTCCTAGGGGTCGGTACACTGTGTCACCCCGTAGTTGTGTGTTTGTGGGGAGGGAGGGAGGGGCGCCGCATTTCCGGTGGTGAGGGCCATATAACGGGACTACATGTCTTAGCCTGGAGGAGCTGCTGCATTTAGGTACAGGCACCATATCCACATTGTCTCCACAAAAACAAGGTAAGATACAATATACCGCATATGGGCAATTGCTAACGAATGCTAACTAAGAAAGAACTGATTGGCACAAACTAATAATTGATTACAGATTACCCTGCATAGTACATGTTCATGATGGGTGGTTATTAGACATAGTGCATGGCTTTTGTTGTGTTCTATTTTGAAGGTACGGTCACTAATGGTAAGGGCCACACAGCACAACACATTATTGAACATGCACCAGTTTTACTCCAAGTACACAAATGGCAACTCTCTTAACACTCAAGGTATACACATAAACATCATCAGCATTCACATAATAATATCACGTACATCCACTTACACACACACACCAACATATACAATATTGTATGTTTTTTCACCCTGTCATTTTTCACATGTTTATTTGAGCCTCACACCATCACCACTTTCACACCACACTCACACTTGACTCTCTAATTTTTATGTTTAATCACTTTCACACAATATTCTTTTTCTATGTATTTGGCTTTCATGCGTTACCCCATTGGCCCAGAAACTTTATAAATATCTGTGACTGAGGGAACCTATACCATTATAAGTGATTGGAGTATGGTCACCTTTTTTGAGGTTCACCACTTGCAATACAATAACTAGGAAACTCTTTATCGACCTTTTATAGTATACTCAATCGTGGGACAAACACAAAGTGGAGGTGCAGCCCAACATTGCGGCACTGTTTCTGGGGGATCCCCCCATTCCCCAAAAAGACTATGACCACAGACAGCGAACCCCTAAAAAACAGGATTGAATACAGTAACCTATTTTACTTATTAGACACTTAAACAAAATTTTTTTGCAGACCGTGTACAAATATCTGTTTATTCCCCTTTATTTCCTTTTTTAAGCACTATTCAAACTTCTTGTCGCTCTCCTTAAGCAGGGAGGATAAGTCGTGAAACGCATCGAGATTATAAGACAAGTTGTGGACCTTGATGAGGCATAGACTCTGTAGTCATTTAAATATGATTAACTGTATAATCTTGTGGAATACTATTAAATATAGATCTACTATAATTGGATCATCTTGTGTTATCGTTACCTAACCTTTTGTATCTACTTCCACTTAAATGTCCCATCGTGGTTACCAGCGAGAAGCTCAGTCTCCCCTGGTTAGTGGGGTGCCACATGTTGAATGAGGCTTTGTTTCCATTGAAGCGTTCCCGTGCGGTTGCAGCCGCGCGGCTTAACGCATGCCTAAAGTTGTTGCGCGTTTCTGCGCGTTTTTGCGACGCGATTTTTTTTGTATTGCAGATGTGGATGCGGTTGGGGCGCGGATGCGTTTCAAAACGCTGCAGCTAGCGTTCAGAAACGCGCCTCAAACCGCATCCGCACCTGAACTCGCAGAACCGCACCAGTGGAAACTATATTGAAGTTTCCAATGGATGCTTTTGTGTGTGGGGGTGGCCGCGCGGCTGCAACCGCACGGGAACGCTACAATGGAAACAAGCCCTTAGAAATGAAGGGATGAGGTAGATACTTATGTTATAATATATTTGTATCAAAGTTCTTTATAAAAAATCCTAAGAATACAGTAGTCATGAAATGTCTCCTACCACTGCATAACACAAGATTCATGACAGTTGTGACCTTGTGTAATTAATAATAAATGACGACACCAGCGATAAACGTTTTTATCATGATCAGAGTCTGAACAAAATGCCTCAAATATGGAAAGTGTACCGCATGATTCATGAAAATGTAAGTACCTTTTACCTTCAGTTCTGGAAATGAAGTTTCTAGAAGGACCAGATCGTGTTTCTATTTAGGCGCGTGCGCCCTTTCACACTATATGCGTTGTTTGCAGACATTTGTTCCCTCATATATACAAATACACATGCGATTCTAACATTACACCTGCGTTTTTGAACAGAGCAATGAAAAACGCATTAAAAAGGCATGCAGCGGGGCGTGTCCCGGACATGGAGGAGTGAAGCCGTGTGTGCCTAAGCTCCTGCCGCCAGCCGGCTCTACCACCCTGCTGCACAGCTGCCAGCTGCCGGCACAGACCAGCATAGGGAAGCGCAACAGACCACAGGGGACACCGGCGATTGGGCGATTCCTCTGCCAGCAGACCCCAGGTGCCCCGCAATCAGCGCAGGCATCTCCACCACGAGGCTCGGCAGCAGCAACTCAAGGCGACCAGCGCGCCTGGCTACCCAGAGGACTCTATGACCGGGTTCCCTGCAGGGACTGGGGCCGGACCTTGCAGCCCAGCTGTCTCCTCTCCAAGTCCTGAGGAGGATCCTGCGGCTTCCAGCAGCCGAAGCCAGGCTTGGCCAGCATTTCTGCGTGAGGAGGTAGGCCCTGGGATCCCTCCTGTCCTACCATCCCCATCTGCTCCTCCACTTTCTCAGGGGCAGCCATTAGGGTACTTCAGCCCACTACAGCTCCCCTCCAGCTCACAAACCTTGCTGCTTCCTGGGATAGGGGGGCCCCTGCTGCCATTGACTTTTCACCGCTCCTGCAAATCCTGCCGACCAAAGCTGATCTGGCGGCGATGTTGGCAGCTAGACGCCTCACATAAGGCGGACATGCAGGCTATTCGCCAGGATGTGGCTCAAGTGGCGACCAAAATGGACCCCTTGGCTTCAACATGTGCGCTGCTTACTGCCGGAGTCAACCAGTTAGAGGCCACTCAAACTGCTCAGTGTGCCTAAATTTCTGTGATGTCTTTGTCTCAGGATGACTTTGAGAATCGTAATTGTCGGAATAATATCCGTATCAGGGGTATCCCTGAAGCCACAGGTGCCAATAACTTACAGCCGACGGTCACGGCCATTTTCAACTCTCTCCTGGGTAATCCCCCGGACACTGTGAGTCCACAGGACACTGTGAGTCCACAGGACCCTGGGGCCGCACCCTTCTGATCCCAATCGGCCCAGAGACGTCCTTTGCAGAATACATTTCTATACTGTTAAGGAGGCCATCATGAAGGCCGCTTGGAGGCGTGGTTGTTTTGATTTTGATGGAGCTACCGTTCATTTGCTGCCTGATATATCTAAACGTCCCCTGGCAATGCGGCGTTGCCTGCGATCCCTCCTGGTCCTGATAACGTTGGCTGGAGCGACCTACAGCTGGGGCTACCCATTTCTCCTGATTGTTCAGAAGGATTTACAGCACTTTGCCTTGCGCCTGCCTGGCGCGCTCCCAGCCTTGTTCGCCTTTCTAAGGGTGGACCCGATGACTGGTTAGCCATCCCGACAGACGCACCGCCACTGGCTGGAGCCCAGGGCCTTAAGCAACGGCCTGCTCGATCCAGAGGACCACCCCGGTGGTCATCCCAGAGGAGGGCACCTGCTCCCATCATCTCGCAAGCATCGGACAGGGAGACCTAGGAACTTTCATCACTCACGTGAGCAGGTCTCAGTCGCTCTGGGGGGGACTTTGTCTCCCTTTTCCATTTGTTTTTTCTTTATTGGACTGTTTTTGATGAGTAGATCGTGGGGGTTTTTGCCTCCTATTTTCCAATGGTTTTTCGGATGTTCCGCCCACTGGGGTGTTGGGGGAGGGTCTTTGCGGGTAGTTATTTATGGTTTCAGGTGTACGCCTTTTTTCAATTTTGCGGGGTTGAGTACTGTTCATATTTTTATTATTACGTACTAATTTGCTGTTTATTACCATTATGGTTGTTGTCTATTTCATCTGGGCTGGCCAGGGGGTTGCGGGAGGGGGGCTTTCGCTTACCTGTGTTTGGCCCCGTTCCCAAGTTAGGCCATATCCTGCCTCCTACTGGGGGTGGTTGATTACTCTGTTCCTGCAGAGGTTTCTTTAGCCATGTTAATATCGGTTTGTATTTCTTCCCTGTTTTGATTCACCTTTTTCCCTTCTTTTTTTGTTTTCTGGGGGGTGTCCCCTTCTCTTTTCCTCTTTCCTCTGCTTACCTAACTCTACCAGACCCTTCCTTGTTTCGAACTCCCTGGGGGACAATTGGCAGCGGGCATCATGTGCGCGCTCAATGTCGTTTCCATTAACGCTAAGGGTTTAAATGTCCGTAGGATAGTTTTGAGGGACCTGCACAGGATGCGCGCTCAGGTGACGTTTGTGCAGGAAACGCACTTCCGGGCATCCTCCGTTCCTGGATTTCATGATCATAGATACCCGACGGTTGTCCATAGTGGGTCACCTGATTCTAAATCTAAAGGGATTTGCATTCCTTTTTCCAGGTCGGTAGAGTGGAGTGAGATGGGGCGGTGCAGCAGTGACGATGACAGATTCCTGTTCCTCAAAGGTCATCTGAATGGCAGTCTGGTAACGTTGGCTTCCATTTACTTACCTAATGTCTCCCAGGCATCCTATCTGGAGGCTGTTTTGGCTAGATTGGCAGAATTTTGTGCGGGTGTCCTGATCCTCGGGGGGGACTTTAATTTCACCCCAGACCCTAATGTTGATGCTTCACGGGGGGCAGTGCGCATTCCTCAGTCCACGATGTCCAGACTGACCTGTGTGATGCGTACCCACCAATTGGTGGATATCTGGCGCATTTTGTACCCTACATCTAGGGACTATACGTACTTCTCTCTGCCTCACGAGACGTACTCTAGAATTGATCACTTTTGGGTCAAGCACAAGGACATAGCCAGGGCCCTAGACTGTCATGTGGAAAACATCACCTATTCTGATCACGCTCCCATTTCTCTACGCATCTCTTTGGGTTTTGACAAACCGAAGGTCTGGCAGATCCTTCAGGATCCGACCGTTGTGGCCGATGTGACGATGGAATTGACCCAGTACTTTGCTTTAAATGCTACAGAGGACATGAACCCATTGACTGTGTGGGAGGCCCATAAGGCTGTGATTAGGGGGGTACATATTAGACACGGTTCCCGGCTGAAGCGGGAACGCTTGCAATCTACAGCGGATTTATTGTCCCGCATACAGGATCTGGAATCCCAACATAAGCGATTCCCCCCCCCGCCCGGCATGCCGAAGCTTTTGGAGCAGGATAGGGATTCCCTCGAAGACCCACTGACAGAGGCAGACTTTCTGATGGCCATCAAGGCGACGAAGCCAGGTAAATCCCTGGGACCAGATGGTCTGTCACTGGTCTATTACAAGACCTTCCTAGATATTTTGATGCCACGATTCTTGGCAACCTATAATTCCCTGCTTCAAGGGGGCTCATTTCCCCCTGACTCCCTGCGGGCACATGTCACACTGATACACAAGGACGGCAAGGACCCCTCCCAATGTAATAACTACCGCCACATCTCGCTTTTAAATCAGGACATTAAGCTCTTTACGAAAGCCTTGGCCTCCCGTGTTGCACCACTGCTGCATAAGATTATTCATCCCGATCAGGTGGGCTTTACAAGCATTAAGGTTATTAATTGGCTGCATTTGGCGAAGTTGCGATCCTGTCAGCTTATGTTGCTCTCCACGGACGCTGAAAATGCGTTTGACCGGTTAAACTGGTCTTTTATGCTCCACACACTGCAATATGTGGGCCTGGGAGATCATTTGCTCACCTTGGTCAGGGCCCTGTACTCGTGTACGTCAGCTACCCTTACAGTGAATGGTACTCTGTCTGAGCTGTTCTCTATTTTGAATGGTACCAGGCAGGGTTGCCCCCTTTACTCTTTATCATATCTTTGGAGCCCCTGCTCTGCACTATACATGCAGACCCTAACATACAGGACCTGTCGATTGGCCCCCTTGAGCATAAAATTGCAGCTTATGCTGATGACCTGCTTTTCGCAATTTCCAATCCTGTAACCTCCCAGTCAAACCTTCTCAGAGTCTTAGCAGTGTATGGATCCCTCTCCGATTTTAAGATTAATGTTTCAAAATCCTCTGCCCTTAATGTTACCTTGCCCCCCGCGATGGTAGAGCACCTGCCGCAGAATTTCAGTTTCCCATGGTCTCGGGAGGCCATTAGGTATCTCGGGACGTGGATCACTGCGCATGTCTCAAACCTTTATGTTAAAAATTTTCCTCTGCTCTTAACAACTTTTGTCCGCGATCTTAGGAACTGGGATGTCCCGTCCTTTACCTAGTTTGGCCATATCAACATAGTTAAGATGAACATACTCCAGAGACTCTTGTATCTCCTCCAGTGTCTTCCTGTGCAGGTTCTACGGACCTTTTTTCAATCAGTAAATTATTATTTATTTCGCTTCATCTGGCAGGGTAGACACCCTAGACTCACTCCGGAGGTCTCTCCTGTTCACTCTGAAGGCCCTCGGGGGGATGGGTGCCCCGAACTTGTCCCTGTACGGGGGAGCTGTTCATCTAGGAAGAGTGGTTGACTGGTGTAGACATGCAGGTCAGAAGAGCTGAGTGGCATTGGAACAACACCCTTTCTCCACGCCACTTCAATCCCTGCCCTGGTTGTCGGAGGGCTCTTTGCGGGCCATGGCCTCCCATCCAACCATAGGACCTACTCTGCGGGCCTGTAGGCGTTATTTCCGCCCTAGAGACATCTCTCCTACCCTGTCCCCATTGCTTCCGGTCTTGGGGAACCCAGAATTTCTTCCGGGATGTGGATCAGGCCGGATGCTGTCGGCATTGCCACATTATGAGTCCAGAGCTAGGCACTTCCTGCACTCTGATAGGTGGTACACGGCAGGGGAACAGGTTTCGCACCTTCTGCGGGCACTTCCTCCCCCATCGACAATTAATCGCAGTCTCACCAATTTTGAGTCGCTCTGTTCAGATACTGGGGTGGTCCGTCATGCGCTTTCAGTGGTTTATGCCCTCCTCACTGCCAGACTGGAAGCCGCCATTCCTATCCAAATGGGAACGGGAGCTTGACAGGACTTTCACTGATTCGCAAAAGCAGAAAATGGCGTTCTTTGCCCACCATTCCTTTATTAGTAACAGGTTTCAGGAGTTGGGTTACAAGGTCCTCACCAGTTGCTATAGGACGCCCACACTATTGCATAAAATGTTCCCGACAGTCTCTGCTTCCTGCTGGCGATGCCAGGCTGCTCCGGGTTCAATGTTACACATATTTTGGTCCTGCCCTCTCCTTCGTCCCTTTTGGACGGCAGTGCAGACCCAGTTGAAACGGTTTACAGATCAGGAGATTTCTGATGATCCTGCATTCTTCCTGCTGCACTGCAATTCCATCGCACCCAAGACTTACAAAAAATCGGTGATTGTACATATGCTCTGTCCTTCATGCCAGGGCATGCATTCCTCTGTGCTGGAAGGACACTCGCCCCCCCCCATCCGTGGGCTTGTGGTTTAAAAAAATAAATGACATCATGCGCATGGAAGACTTGACAGCCTCCATTCGCGGCATCGGGGAACAGTTCCGGAAGGTGTGGTATTACTGCATGGATTTCCAATCGACCCCGGAGTATACCCGTCTTTTGTCTCAGGTATGATTGTTCCCATCAGGGCCTCTCTTTGGTAATGGTGGACCCTCGTTCGCAGCCTGTGATTCAGTTACCCAGGCCCCCCCCCCCTTCCTCTTTCTTCCTCTTCTTTTCCCCTCTGTTCTTTCTTCTCTTCTCTCCCTTTTGACTGTTTTGTATGTTTGGTGCTTTGGCAAGTGCTTGTTATTCTACAGGCTGGTTACGATGGCCCAGGGGCTTGTAGGCCCCTTGGGACTACCGATACTCAGGGATACATTGTATAGATCTGTTTTTGTAAATTAGATTTTTGAGCGTGCTTTCATGGGAAGACTGTCATTGGTATACTTGCCTTTTTCGGTGTATGTTATGTTTGTTTCTTATAAAAAGCTTTAAATGTTGAAAAAAAAAAGGCATGCAGCATTTCTGCTCGTTATTCATGTCACATGTCTTCAACACGTCTATGTTATCTCACATTCGCTGTAAAATATACAAATAAAAATGTATTGAAACAGAAAAAGGCATGCAGCAGGTTGTTATAAAAACGCATGCGGAAACGCTTTCAGTGTGAATGGTAACATTGGTTTTAGTTTTATGCGTGTGGTTTTCACTCGTATAGTGTGACAGGGCCCTCAATACATGGCGTGCATGTCACTACATGGCGTATACTGCCTTCTGTCTAGCGCATTTGTGTAGTGACGGTTTTATTAAACTGCACATGCGTGTGTTATTTTCGTGCTCACGCTGTAAGTACGAGTATAAGCTGTGGGGAGAATAGATGTGTGATGTCACACAAGAAGCAGGCGCTAGTCTCAATGATCTGATTGTTATCGGATATGTAAGGACGATTGTACGAGTAGTATCCTGAGTGATGGGGGTAGAAATACTGTATAAGAGCCACTTACTACTATGATTGTGCAATAACAGTATTGTATATATACCTGTATGTGGAGGGGAGGCAGACGTCTTACATATAAATGGTATAGGCGAATCTACTAAGAAAATGATTTGTTTACAGAACAACATTTATACTATGGAGAGAACATTATATGACATGTACATTATACGGCAACACAGACATAAAACTGTGTATAATATTCATAGAGAGCGATCTGTAGTCTGTACTAACAATTCATGAATGTATATAAGAAAAGAATGTTTTATGTTTCTCCAATATTTACCTCGTGTTCTAGTTTCACCAATAATCAAGAGATCCTCCAATGCTGAATAGTGGATGTACAGTAATGGGGAGATCCCCAACAATAAATGGTGAATGTGCTGGAATGGTGGGATCCCCCAACACTGAATAGTAGATGTACAGTAATGGGGAGATCCCCGATATTAAATGGTGAATGTGCTGGAATGGTGGGATACCCCAACACTGAATAGTAGATGTACAGCAATGGGGAGATCCCCAATATTAAATGGTGAATGTGCTGGCATGGTGGGATACTCCAACACTGAATAGTGGATGTACAGTAATGGGGAGATCCCCAAAATTAAATGGTGAATGTGCTGGAATGGTGGGATCCCCCAACACTGAATAGTAGATGTACGGTAATGGGGAGATCCCTGATATTAAATGTAGAATGTGCTAGAATCCCCCAACACTTAATAGTAGATGTATAGTAATGGGGAGATCCCTGATATTAAATGGTGAATGTGCTGGAATGGTGGGATCCCCTAACACTGAATAGTAGATGTACAGTAATGGGGGGATCCCTTATATTAAATGGAGAATGTGCTAGAATCCCCCAACACTTAATAGTAGATGTATAGTAATAGGGAGATCCCTGATATCAAATGGTGAATGTGCTGGAATGGTGGGATCCTCCAACACTGAATAGTAGGTGTATAGTAATGGGGAGATCCCTGATATTAAATGGTGAATTTGCTTGAATGGTGGGATCCCCCAACACTGAATAGTAGATGTACAGTAATGGGGAGATCCCTGATATAAAATGGTGAATGTGCTGGATGATCCCCAAACACTGAACTCAAGCTACAGTAGACAGTGAAATTGTGGTTTAACATGACAACCACCCTATACACATCAGTAAATGGGCAACATCCGGGTTACATCCTGTGACAGACTAGTCATCTGCCACGGGGTAAGTGGTCCATCAGATGGTGTATCCTGAAAGTAATCCAGGATATTGTTGAACAACAGTAGGTTGTTGTGCTGTTTTAGTTTCTTGTTTTTGGATTCTGGGTTCTTGGATGGGAGATGAAGGAACTGGGTGGGCCTTCCCATTCCATCCAGGAACTACACCTAATGGACAGCAGGGAGGTGGCTGGGTGTGTCTTAACAAAAGGAGATTGAAGCCACTCAGTCAGTGCTCCTCATGGAAGTTGGAGACAGGGCTTCTGACCAAGTAGGAGATGGGGCACACAAGAAGTGTGGGGCCCAGGCCTGCTGGAGCAGTTGGTACAGGGGGGCACACAGGGAGTGTGGGGCCCAGGCCTGTGGCTGCTGAGTAGTCGAATATCAGACATCTATTTATGTTGGACGGTGCAAAGCCAGGTGGCTTGGCATTTTCAGGACTTTTTGTTTCGTTTGGATGTTAACCCCTGTGAGGGTGATTTTGTGTTTGGACTGTGTTGGTGTGCCAATAAATGTGGACGTGGGCAGGAGCCCTTAAATTATAAAAAATCGTGTGGATTAATGGTCTGAGAGCAACCATTTGGAGCTGATCCCCCACAATACTAATAGGATTGCTGGTATGGGTTGGTCAGCCCAATCACCGCGCCTTAATCCAATAGGGAATTTGTGGGTAACATGAAAAATGCTGATTCTGATTATAAAACTGACATTTATTTAACTAACTAGCACACCGCTCTTATCCTGGACACACAGACACTATATATATATTATTAGATAATTTTTTATGAAACAACTTACTGTAATTTCCTGATGTTGTGTAGAGCCGGTATAATCTTCCTTAATCCTTCACTCGGAATATTACATCCGGTCAGATTCACTTCTTCTATCTCTCCGCAGAACTGGATAATAGAAGACAACACAGAGCAGTCCAGAGGAGTGAGGCGGACACCAGAAAAGTCCATGTTATTTCCCCGGATACAGTGTGACACCAGAGCCTGATTCCTGCTCT
>CM070043.1:50575423-50602759 GCA_036250615.1 Ptychadena robeensis | reverse complement strand
CTGAAGAGTGAGATGTAAGAAGGTGTAATCCACATCCGGAGGATGACCAGATTCCATCAGAAAAGATGAAAAGAGATGTTTATCATTTATCACTCTGAATGGCTCCAGATCCCGTCCATCAAATACAATCACATGATTCATGACTCCATACTCTGCCATCCACCCAATAGATCCCAGCAGTACCCGGGCACTGTCACCACCATCTGTATTCTGGTTGTGATTGGCCAGAATGTTGGAGACAAAAGTCACAAAGAGTTGTGTCACTGTTTTGGGTAATGATGTCATCAGCTGATCAGTGTTGAAGCAGATTGATAACACTGTACAGATGATCCAGCAGTATGATGGCATATAACAGAAAGTGTACAGCGTGTCATTCTCCTGCACATAACGAAAAGCTCTTCCTGATAATTCCTCATTTCCAAAGAAATTATTAAAGAAGGTCCGTCTGTCTTCATGGAAGAATCCCAGAATGTCAGATATTCTCTGGAAAACCCCGGTATCCACTGATGCCAGTCTGGTTGGGCGGTTGGTTATCAGTACAGAACAACCCTTAAGAAGACTCTGCCTCACCAAACTCACTACAATCTCACCACAACCTTTTCTCTGCTTTGGATCGGACAGATTACTGGGTCTGAAATCTATTTGGTGAAGACTTTCATCTAAACCATCAAATGTAAACAGAAGTCCCTCTGGATGATGTAAAATGTCTCCAATGTGACCCTCCAGATATGGATATTGTTGTAGAATCATCTCCTCCAGGCTGACCTCTCCCAGTCTATTAAGGTCCCGGAATCTGAAGGAGAAGACAAAGGCAAATCTCTGGTAGTGTTTTCCGGTCACCCAGTTATAGAGAAACATCTGCATCAGTGTGGTCTTCCCTATTCCTGGCACTCCCCTCACCAGTACTGCATGTGGTACACGCCGTGACTGGGGACTCCAGCGGAACAGCCTGCTGGGGGAAATGTGTTCCAGTCCTGTGTGTGTTGTCTTCAAGTATTCCTCATGTTTTCCTCCAGTGTGTATGAGCTCATTCTCAGGACGCTTCCTGAACTGATCAGTGGAGACTACAACCAGGTTCACATAACGCTCATTGATGAGGAATCTTTGTGGGTCCAGGGTAGTTCCTGGGGGTTTATGTTCCTGTAGGATCTCAGTCTTCTTCATCAGATGTTGTTTGTGCTTCATCTGAATATCTGGAGATAGAATGGAAATATTTACGCACTGATAATAAAGATAATTAAGAAGAAAATTCTTAATTTTAATATCTAACTTGTGTTGATGTCTGAGGGGCAAATTGTTGGTATGACAGTAGATAACTGTTGTGTAAACAATAATCACCAATATTTCTGATTAATATAGCTACCAATAAGACATCCTATTTGTTAGGTGATCAGGCTGGTCCAGCCGCAAATCAAATCGTCTATGGCCAACTTTACCTGTAAGCTTTTCTCTATATTCTCAATATCCCTAAACACTATGCCCTTCAAGTGACACCATAGAGGGCTGAGAGGTGCATGGAGATGTGGGAAGGTAGATGTCACTGTTTATCAAGTTATGTATTACGCAGCGGGTGCCTTTCTGATAAATATCAGGTCTGCTTTACTTGCATAATTGAAATAAATTGTATACATTTACCAATAGAAACTAGGAATTTTGGTTATCTAGAAAATTTAACTTTTACACAGACACAGCACATGCAAGTTGATGGTGAACAGCAAGTAAGGCAGTAAACAGTAGTAGGCCAGAGGAAACAGAGGCTATGTAGCTCAACACAGAGTCCTTGTTAACCACACAGGTACAGGCTGCTCCCCAGTCACACACAGAAATGGTTTCAGGGTGGAGCATCTGACTGAGCAGGTGAGGAGGTTGTATAGAGCTGAAACAAGTTCTAATGAGAAAACAGGGCACAGTTGTTCTTACCCTGAACCAGGCCCAGCAATGCCAGCTCCCTCTGCTGGTCAGATAGGAAAGTACTGGGCATATTGCCGGTATCTTGGGACACACATACCTCCCATACTGGATACAACCAGAGGATTTAACAGGCCTCCTGTCACTCCTGTCACCTTGTTTCAACCTTGGGGTTGGAACACAAGACGCTAGGCAAGAGTGAACCCTGGACAAGGCATCTGCTTTTACCATCTGTACACCGGGATGATGCTGCACTGTACACTAAAATCCTGCAGGGCCCAAAACCACCTATTGATTCTTCTATTCGTTTCCTTGTTCTGGGACATCCATGTAGCACGGTCGGTTATCAACTCAAAACGTCTTCCCAACAGATAATAAGGGAATCCAGAGCCCACTTCACAGCTAAAAACTTCTTTTCTATAGTGACATAATTCACCTCATGTGGCTTTAGTTGCCTGCTGAGGTAGATAACAGGGTGTTCTTCCCCATCCCAAACCTGAGACAATACCCACATCTGAGGCATCACTCTGTACCACAATTGGTTTGGAGTCTGGTGAGTATAGGACCGGCTGCTCGCACAAAGCTCGTTTCAGGGCTTCGAAAGCGGCTTCGGCCTCAGGGGACCATTTTATCATCACAGACTCTATTCTTTTAGTCAACTTAGTCAAAGGTTTTGCCAGGGAGGCAAAATGTGGAATGAATCGCCGGTAATATCCAGCAATCCCTGAAAAGGCCCGAACTTGTTTTTTGTTTACAGGCTGGGGCCAGTTTTGAATCGCCCCAACTTTGTTTACCTGGGGCCTTATTACACCCCTCCCAATGGTGTACCCTAAATATTTTGCCTCCTCCAGCTCAATAGCAATTTTTTGGGATTTGCTGTAAATCCGGCTTCTCGAAGCGAATCCAGTACAGCTTGAACCCTCAACAAATGAGAATCCCATTCTGTACTATGGATGACCACATCATCCAGATAAGCAGCTGCATAGGTATATATGCAGTCATATATCTTATGACCTGCGACTGCAGAGCGTTCTACGTAGGTAAAACTAAACGCAAGTTCAGGTTCCGTATCCAAGAACATATTGGATACACAAAAGGTGGCAATCAGGCTATGCCAATGGCTCGTCATGTGGCATTCCGCCACAGCTATGATTCATCTGGAATTTCATTCCAAGTGCTGACTCATATCGCCCCCAATAGTAGAGGTGGTAACATAGATACCACCCTACTACAAAGGGAACAGAAATGGATCTATAATTTAAAAGCTAATATATACCCTGGCTTAAATTAGGCTATTTTAGTCAAACCATTTCTAGCAACCGAGTAACAGTCTACTAACATATCGGGCTTGAGCCTTATATGACTCAGGTGATCTCCAGAATTTAATATTTGAACATTGTACTTAGAAGTATATATAGAGTATTGATGTGGTGGTGGCTTGTGTTGGGGATTGGATGCCCGGATGCATGAATCAGGGGTGTTGCTGCATGATGCGGAGGTTCACTCCGGGCCCCCCCCCTCAGTGTGGAGCGAGAACCTTCCCCCATACCAGCTGGGGGAGCCCCTGTATGTGACAGCCTGGTGTGCTGTCTTAAACTAACAGGCTGTGCCCTAGGACAGAGCCTGATGTCGCAGCGACATGGTTGCTTAGCAACATGTCTCTGCGATGGACAGGGGTGGTGTCAGCTATGGCTGGGACGCATTTGCGTTCCAGCCAGGCGCCTGCCGGTGACGTGCTTTCCGCCAGGACCGGAAGTGCGCCGCTGGCAGCTAGATTGCGGCACACTACGTGTACCCGAGTAACTGGGGGTTCATCGCTGGCAGGATCACCAAGTACTCGCCCCAGACACCTTTTAACCCCTATAAGGTAAGGTAGGGGGTTAATATCTGGAGCAGTACGGGACTTATACCCGGAAGTGTAGGGCTATGGGGATCACCCAACGGACACTTAATGGTGTCTCCCCCCCATCCTCATAGGTGTGCGAGTTGATTGAGTGGGGTATTGAATGGGACTGGGGGGAGGGTGTGATGACCTCTGGATGGGACCAGACCTCCACCTGTTATACGCCATACTACCAGACAATTGGTGAGACTCTTTATATTTCATACCATCTACCATATGCTTTGGTCATTTATGTTACTTGTACAACTTCTCTACATGCCCCTCTCACTCCCTAGTCTGTGGCTTATTACCTCAACAATATTGAGAGGTACCCTCTTACATCCTGGGGAGTATGGACAATGGAATACTGTTAGGATTTTATGACTGTGTATAATTGAAGGGGAATGTAACTGACTACGTTGATATATATCTAGATGTGCAATCCCAAATGTCTCTCAGAGGAAGCCCATGGGGCGAAACGCGTAGGAGAAAAGGAGAGCGAGAAATGATTATATTATCTAAATACTCCTCTATTCATGGGCAAATACCACGTACACAAATTGCTTGTATTTTTTAAGAATGTTGATTGATAACTGTATATTGATGTTTTCATATTTGATCCAATACTATTATTAATAAAGACCCTTTATATTAATTTGATTGACACTGTTAGGGTTTACTTATTTGGATAATTCCTCATGGCTAGGGCACCAATTTTTTATTTTTTTTATAAACTTTTTATTGAATTTTCCAGTGTAAACAACAAAAACCGACAGTACAGTTTTACAGATACAGTCATACAGCACCCAAGGGTGTTGCAGTAGTCAGAGAATGCTTGAAGTCCATAGGGGGAGCACAGGGGGAAGGAGCACAGTAAGACAAAATAAAGGATACCATCCCTGTGGAACCAGATCAAGACATATCGTAGCAGGAATCTCATACATATCTACTGACCATGCAACACTCCACATTCACACACAAACAGACCTGCAGACATACACCTCTGGAGACTACCCACCTCCCACACAAATTATCCGCGGCAAAAGGCAGAGAACGGGCCCCAACATCTTAGACGGAGGATGAAGCTGACACCCAAGCTCCCCACACCCTATCAAACTTAAAAGATTGAATAACTAGCCTATCTATTATGTATAATTTGCCAACATCCCAAAAATTTGAAATAGAGAAGGATTGGAAAAACTGAGTTTTCCATGAGCAAGGGCACTTTACCGGCAAAAGGTAACATTTGTATTTCAATAAGTTTTATTGACATATAACAAATACATAAATTATGATGATACAAATCTCCATGTGCAAAACAGACAGTGTACAGATAATAAAGTCACAAAAAATATTGCACCATGCCGACACGTTTCGTGGATTACCGCTTCTTCAGGGATTCTGTGTGCAAGGTAAGCTCTATACAAAGTATGGGTAAATAAAACGCAAGGTCAGCCAATTTAACATCATACAGATTACAGAAAATAGTAAATAAAGTACAAAGGGTGCCATCAAGAAATCACTCACCTAATTGGGGTCATGTAAAAGGGTGACTTAAAAGGGGTCATGTAAAAGGGCATCCATGCCTGGTGTAATAATCACGATCCTGTAGTAATATTCGATACTAGATGGGAAGGGCAAAAGGGAATTATTACTATAACGTTTATTCAATATGATTCTGTAAAAATACTACACTGCTGGTTAACAAGCCAACTATATAAGAAAATAGAATCTCGTCAGTGTATAAAAAGGTGTGAGTACTCCTGTCTCAGCTACAGAATATAGGTGTATAAATTAGTCTTGAGGTCAAATAGAATGAGTATCATTAGGGTAATATAGATTCAGACAAAGTAATATAATAATATCTACATAGCTGAGTATTCAGAGTTGAGGTGCATGTAGGGTACAACTTTCAGCAGATAGATAGTGCTTTGATCACGGCCATAGATATATGTTGCCAGCATGATAAAAGGTAAAACGTAACTAAAGTGTTAGGGTTCAAATTTAGTCTCCCGCCTCCATTAGATGGTGTAAGTTTGTAAACATTTCTTACCCTGTAACCACGTGTAAAACGCCTCGCTTCCATCTCCCGTCATTAGAGATTTTTCAAGTGGTTACAGGGTAAGAAATGTTTACAAACTTACACCATCTAATGGAGGCGGGAGACTAAATTTGAACCCTAACACTTAAGTTACGTTTTACTTTTTATCACGCTGGCAACACCTTTTTACTCACACCTTTTTATACACTGACGAGATTCTATTTTCTTATATAGTTGGCTTGTTTACCAGCAGTGTAGTATTTTTACAGAATCATATTGAATAAACGTTATAGTAATAATTCCCTTTTGCCCTTCCCATCTAGTATCGAATATTACTACAGGATCGTGATTATTACACCAGGCATGGATGCCCCTTTCCTCTCCTTCTCCCCGTTCTCCCGATACCAATACACTATAAGCCATCCATCAATGCAATGTTGGTTGTTAAGTCACCCTTTTACATGACTAAGAAATCACCCCAATTAGGTGAGTGATTTCTTGATGGCACCCTTTGTACTTTATTTACTATTTTCTGTAATCTGTATGATGTTAAATTGGCTGACCTTGCTTTTTATTTACCCATACTTTGTATAGAGCTTACCTTGCACACAGAATCCCTGAAGAAGCGGTAATCCGCGAAACGCGTCGGCATGGTGCAATATTTTTTGTGATTTTATTATTTGTACACTGTCTGTTTTGCACATGGAGATTTGTATCATCATAATTTATTTATTTGTTATATGTCAATAAAACTTATTGAAATACAAATGTTACCTTTTGCCGGTAAAGTGCCCTTGCTCATGGAAAACTCAGTTTTTCCAATCCTTTTCTACCCTATCAAACTTGTCAGGACAACCCCTACTGGCATACGTAGCCTGATAAAAAATGAAGAGAAGCATTAATGAGTGCCTTCCATGCCTGCAAAGTCTGCGCATTCTTGCGCTTCCACTGCAGGACAATTAACAGGGCACCAATGTTAATTGGTGCCCAAAATGACTAGAGGTAGATTCCATCCTACCTCTAGTCATTATTTCAAAGTAGCTGCATACTTCTGATGCAGCCGCAATATGTTATCCATGGCCCGCTGAAATGTAGCGGGAGCATTCTGTAATCTGAACGGCATTTTCCTGTACTGAAAAGCTCCCTCTGGAGTTACAAAGGCAGTTTTCTCCTTGGCCAACTTGAACAGGGGGATCTGCCAATACCCTTTGGTCAAATCTAGGGTAGTCATATATCTGGCTGTTCCCAGGCGATCAATCAGCTCATCTATACGGGGCATAGGGTAGGTGTCAAACTTTGTGATTAGGTTTAACTTACGAAAGTCATTGAAAAATCGCCAACTACCATCAGGTTTAGGCACTAATACAATGGGACTGGACCAATCGCTACTGGACTCCTCAATCACCCCTAATTCAAGCATTTTTTTTACTTCCTGAGACACCGCTTTTCTCCTGGCTTCGGGAAAGCGATATGGTTTTAGTTTTACCCGTTCCTCTGGTTCGGTAATGATGTCATGCTCAGTAATGGCTGTCTGACCAGGCAATTCTGAAAAAATGTCCCGATTTCTAAGCAATAAGTCTTTAACTTCCTGTTGTTGGACCTTGGATAAAGTGTCGGCTATCTTGACCTCTGGAATTAAAGACTCAGACCGAGATAGCGGCAGAGTAGGCAGAGCGGCAGAGTAGTCTCCGCCACTAGGATTCTCTATCCTTTTATGGTTTTAGCAAATTAACATGATAAATTTGCTGGGGTTTACGCCTTCCTGGCTGAATGATCCTGTAATTAACTTCACCTATTTTCTCCAGGACTTCATAGGGACCCTGCCACTTGGCTAAGAATTTACTCTCTACTGAGGGAACAAGTACCAACACCCTATCCCCAGGGGAGAAATTACGGATACGGGCAGCTCGGTTATAAATTCTCTGTTGAGCCAACTGGGCCTGGGCCATATGTTCCTTAATCATAGGCATGACCTGTGCAATTCTAGCATTTGGGTCACATGCTCAATAATGCTTCTGTGAGGGGAACTCTCACTTTCCCACGTTTCTCTAGCAATGTTCAACAACCCCCTTGAGTGCCTCCCATATAGCAACTCAAAGGGAGAGAACCCAGTGGAAGACTGTGGGACTTCTCGGATGGCAAACATCAAATACAGTATAAGGCAGTTCCAATTCTTTCCATCTTTATCCACCACCTTCTGCAACATCTGTTTTAACATTTTATTGAACCTTTCGACTAACCCATCGGTTTGGGGATGGTACATGAAAGTGCGAAAATGGGTTACGTTAAACAACTTGCACAGCTCTTTAGTTACCCGAGACATAAAGGGGGTACCTTGATCTGTAAGGTTCTCTTTAGGGAGGCCCACCCGACTGCACACCTGAAAAATTAGTTACGGTTTTGGAGGAAGTGTTTCGTAGAGGAATTGCTTGAGGATAGCGGGTGGCGTAATCCATTGTTACTTGGATATTTTAATGTCCCCTAGCTAACTTTAACAAAGGGCCGACAAAATTCATAGCAATCCTCTCAAAAGGGACCTCCATAATGGGCAAGGGAACCAAAGGGCTTCGGAAATGTGGCATGGGCGGCGAAATCTGGCACACCGGGCAGGAAGCACAATACATCTCCACTTCCTTAGCCACACCAGGCCAATAGAACCACTGAACTATTCTCTGCCCCCAAATGCCTTCCTAGAATGTGACAATGGGCTAGTTCCAACACAGTTTTCCAGTATGGCTTTGGCACCACCAGCTGTACAACCGTTTCCCCTGCCTTCTCTGACACCCTGTACAACAGATCACCTTCTGTGATAAAAAAAAGGGAAGCCAAGCCGGTCATCTGGATTAACTAGTTTCCCATCTGTTTTGACCACGTTCTCCCAGGCCCTTAGCAATGTGGGATCTTTAAGCTGTTCAGTGACAAAATTTTCTCTGTGAACCTCTAAGTCAGAGAATTCCAGGGGTACTTGGTTCTCTTTTACAGAGGCAGGCTCCTCTGGAGGCTCCAGTGCTTTCCCTACTAATACAGACAAATGAAACCAGGAGGGGTCTCACCACCATTAGAGGATCCCCTAGGGTCTACACCAGGTGCAGAAACATCTGCTTTTGGGATATCCCAGAGCTCACAGAAGTTTGGAAAATCTCTTCCCACTATCGCATTGTGGGGTAAGTTAGGTACTACACCCACCTGATGTTACCTAGGCAGGTCTCAAAGGAAACAACTGTCACCAGATACTCTCTAGTGTCTCTATGGACACAAATTACTGCCACTTTAGGTACCAGTTCAGCCTCTACCAAAGTCACCATACAACCAGAATCTAAAAATACAACACCATTGCTCCCATTAATACCCATTTCTAACAGATATTTGATATTGGTAACCATTGCAAATAATGATTGCCCTCTATCTCTTAAAAATTCACATTGCATTGGCTCATCAACAACAGGACAATTAGCAGCAACATCTCCTGCTTCTCTACAGCGGAAGCAAACTAGCCTCTGCCACCAGGTATAATAATCAGTTCCTTTTGCTCCCCCTTTTATACTCTCTCCACCCCCATCCCTTGGCACAATCTTACCAGCAGCTGGGGACGGTCTGGTCTTGGGGTGGAAGGTCTGTGAGTCTCTGAAAGAGGAGGTGAGGGCATCTGTGGCCAGGTACCTTTCAACAAGATCCACGAGCTTGTCTGCGGTTTCTGGGTCTCCATGGCTTACCCACTTTTGGATAGTAGCAGGGAGGGAACTATGGTATCGGTCCATGACCACATGTTCTACCATCTGGGGTCCTGACAATGTTTTTGGCTGTAGCCATGTAGGAGAGCAGACTCGGTGGAGAACAGAGGAAACAGACCAGCATGAGTCTTTAACAAAAACATATCTTAAAACGGTGTATAACAGGTATCAACCAAAGACCTCAATCAGGAACAGTCTATAGCGGATGTCTAGTGCTCAGCTCCCAGCTATACGATCAGCCTCTTCCTCCTTGGGCTGCAGTCGGCCTGTCCGGAGTATCTGGGAACCACGTACTGATCCAAATGTTGCCAGTCACCGTGCGGGCCACCAGCATACTGTCTATTTGCAAGTCTATTTACAAGATGTACAGCAAGTAAGGCAGTAAACAAATCCAAAGTAAACAGTAGTCCAGAGGAAACAGGCTATGTAGCTAAACACATAGAGTCCTTGTTAACCACACAGATACATGTTGCTCCCCAGTCACACACAGTACTGGTTCCAGGGTGGAGCAGAAGAGCAGGTTATATAGAGCTGAAACAAGTTCTAATGAGCAAACAGGACACAGCTGTTCTTACCCTGAACAAGGCCCAGCAATTCCAGCTCCCTCTGCTGGTCAGATAGGAAAGTACTCGGCATACTGCCGGTATCTGGGACACACATATCTCCCATACTGGATACAACCAGAGGATTTAACAGACCTCCTGTCACAGTATATATGATCAATAGAGGTGGTTTGTACAGATATTTAAAGGTAGACATACACATGTCGATTTTTCACTTGATTTTTGACCGCTCGATCACTGTGTGCATTCATGAGATCGATCGGCAATCAATAGGGTTCTGCCCACCCTAAACGATCGACCAAATCCAGAAAGCTGAAAGCTGCAGCGATTGTCTTCATAGACCATAGACCTCCATGTTAATGGAGGAGCGCCGGCTTTCCCACTCACGCAGCTGGTGTCAATTATGACACCAGCTGCGTGAAAAGCCCCGGAGGGAGAGACTGACAGGCAGTGTACTTTGTACACTGCCTCGATTACCTGTTTCGGGCAAAAAACGGGCAGTGCGCTAGGAAGGTTAATAAACATGTTTTTCCTTTTGTTTAACTTGAGTATATTTTGAGGGGAAGATACTGATGTGTGTGGGGAACAGGGGTTTTTTTTTTTTTTCTTTTTGTATTATAACTTGCTATATACTTTATTTGTATGTATAGCCTTGAGTTTGTTCAATAAACTTTATTGTTGAATAAAAAAAAAAAATGAGACTACATCCAAGCAATATTTGATAGCGGACTTTTAAGTAGGAAGAATTGTGCTCAGGGACCGGAGAATTTGCATGGATGTAGTCTCAGGGGTTGACTAGTAACTCTCAAAATGTCATGGTTCTATCTGACAGAGAACACAGAATCTGTTGCTGTCACGCTAACATCGAGGAGGAGGAGAGGGGGGCCAAGGGGGATGTGAGTCTCTCCTTTCTGGCTGTGCAGGGATCACGGGTCAGACCTCCGAACCAGGCTGAAAATAGATGGGGGAACGCCATTCCGGTGCGTTCCCCCAGAAAAAAAGCCCTGCTCATTACATGTCAGTTTTTTCATGCTTTAACAATCAAGAGGGGGAATTAAAGGACTGTATAGATCGCTTATCGGTCGAAGAAAGATAAAGTGACAGGTGTTTCCTTATGGGGTATAGCATATGTATATTTTTATTTTTTTGTTATAATATATGTAATGTCATGTATTTAGAAGCCATAGTTATGCCTATTTCTTCATTTTGTCTCACTACTCTGTGTATAAAGGTCAATGCAGAGCGAAGCTGAAGTGAAGTTCAGGGTATATCTAACTCAAAACGTGGGCCTATTTATTCTGACATAGCAGGAGATGAAGTCTCTGGTACATCTTTGAACAAAACCTAAATGATATGTGAGTTGCTATAGTATAGGTGTCCTTTGTATACTTATCTAAATATATGTATATCACAGAGTGTCCATTTGGAACCAAAGAATCTGTCCTTAGCCATAACAATTATTCCAGATCAATTTATAAGTTGTAGGTCAAATGTATATTGAGGGTTTTGATTCTAGTCATAAGTTATACAACACAGCCATCTAACTGTGTAAACGCTATATAACACCTTATCTGATTCAGATATAAAAGGGTTAATAAATTATATCACCTCCCTGTCTCTAATCTAAGACACACCTCTTTACTTGAAGGTGATTGGAAAATCCTAAATTAAGTGGGTATGCTCCAACTGCTTCCTCTTTCTGTACTGAAATATGTGGCGAGGCTTGCTGTGCCAAGGTATGTCTTGTCAAAATCTACCCAGAGGGCCAACCAGAGAAAGCTACCAGGATGTATACAGGGATATGCTACACCATACACCCTCAACACCTAGAGACTTTCAGCAGAAGGGCTAACGGATATGTCGTCTCACCTATAAAAGGAAACACGCATATACCCTTGCCAACGCTGATTGAATGTGGCCAGTTACCTGACAACAGGGAAAAGATCCCTACGCCAGAAGCTGTATATTACCATCCCCACCTAGCTGATCAGATTCCTGCAATGGACATGAATGCTGATATCCTAGTCTTGCTTGGTAGAGACATTCTCAGAGTACATAAAGTGCGCAGACAATGCAATGGTCCTGATGATGCTCCAAACGCCCAAAAGCTTGATCTAGGCTCGGTAATTGTGGGTGATGTATGCCTGGAAAACATGTGTAAACCATCAGACGTCAACTCCATTAAAACTCATGTACTGAGGAATGGGCGAACATCATAATTAGACCATGCCCTCATCACTTGAAAGTAAAGGAGAAGCCTACCGACGTCATCAAAGTACCTGATGTCACTACTATCCTCTGTAATGACAACTTAAGGCCCCCATACACATGTCGGATTCGCACCGGATTCCGGCACGATCGATTCCGGGCGCGTGCACGCGAAACGATCGTGCCGGAATCGCATGCAGCCCACCTTGTCCGATCGATCAGGTCCGATCGTTCAGGGGCCCAGAATCGGATCCGACGGAGAACCAACATGTTGGTCTTTCTCATCCGATTCTGCCCGTATCAGGGGGAGTTGCCATTTGTGAGGTGGAATCGGAGGTGGAATCGCACACGGAATCGTGCCGGAATCCGCTCGGACAAGGTGGTATGCAGCGATGGATACTCTTAATTGGCCGATTGATCACACCTGCGATTCCCGGCAGAATCGCCGGAATCGATCGGATGATGAATCGATTGGACATGGAATCTGACACGTGTATGGCTAGCTTTAGGAAGTTCAGTGTTTTGTACCACACAAGATGACAACAAAATAGCTTTGTCAGTTAAGGACAGAGAATTCATCAAAATAATGGACACTGAAATGACATAACAGCTGAGTTGCACCTTTACCCTTCTGTGCTACCAGAGTCAAGCTTCCTAATAACCGTGACCAGGCCTTATCCAGATTCATCTCATTGCAGAGACACTAAAGAACATGCCTAAGATGAAAGATCACTTTGTTTCCTTTATGAAAAGGATATTCGACAATGATCACGCTGAGCTGGCTCCACCTTTGCAAGTACATGAGGAACGCTGGTATCTACCTTTCTTTAGAGTCATCCACATTAAATCAAGAGATTACATCCACGTAATCGCAATCAAATCAGGGTAGTGTTTGACTCCAGCGCCAAGTATGAAGGTTCTCTCTGAATGACGTTCTCCTCACTGGTCAAAATCGGACGGACAACTTAATAGGAGAACTTCTGAGGTTCAGAAAACAGCCAGTCGCCATTACAGCTGACATTGAACAAATGTTACATTGCTTTATTGTAAGAGAAGACCACAAGAACTTCCTGAGGTTTCTGTGGCACGTGACAATAACATCAACAATGAAGTTTTTGAATATCGCATGAAAGTGCATGTCTTTGGTAACAGTCCCTCACCTGCTGTTGCAACATTTGGCCTATGAAGGACTGCTCTTGATGGTGAAAAGGTTTATGGAACTAATGCTCATCACTTTGTTGAAAGAAACTTTTATGTGGACGATGGACTCAAATCCTTACCCACAGAAGAAGCCATCAACCTGCTCCAAAGGACTAACGTTATGCTTTCTGAGGCCAGCCCTAGACTCCACAAGATCGCCTCAAACAGTTCTGCTGTGATGAAAGCCTTCCAGCCTTTGTAACGGTATCAACCACCAGCGATGTCCTTCTCCCATGACTTCCAAGCCGAGCTAGGATTACAAGAGCTAGTAGTACTATAGTTGTTCCCTACAACATGAGACAAGGCTGCGGGTAGGAACTCCATCATCAAGAAGAAGAACTCCATCATTGGTAGAATACTTGGCCTTATCGTCTTATTTCGCAAAGAAGAGAAGATCGTCTAGGTAAGGGATCACACTGATCACCCTTAAGGTACTGTTGGTGACTGGCATGAATTGGTATATGTAGGTAAGCATCTTTCAGGTCTATGGATGCCATGAAACATCCTGGAAACAGGAGATGGCGGGTTGTGAAAATAGTTTCTATTTTGAACTTTTTGTAAATAATGAATCTGTTCAGTACACTCTGATTCAGGATCAGACTGAATTTAGCGTTTGTCTTTTCCACTACAAACACATGGGAGTAGTATCCCATTCCCTGGGAAGCCCGAGGAACTGGGACTACCACCCTCTGATACAAAAATGTTGTTTTTGTTTTCCCTGGATCTCTGGGAGGGGTGGTCATAAAAAATGTGTGGAGGGGAAATGAGGAGAACTCCAGCTTGCACCTCAGACTGATGATCTTGAGGACAAAAGGATTGGGAGCTATCTGATGCCAGGCTGGAGAAAACTGGCTCAACCTCGCTCCCACCATGTCCCCTGAGTATACTCTGTTTACCCCCTTGAGGAGGATTAGACAGGATGTTCTTTTTGTCTCTAGGTTTTGCCCCCTGCCATGGACATTTACGGGGAGGCTCTTTGTCTCAGTTCTTGTAGTCAGCAAATCTCTGACCACGAAAGGGGCGCTTGAGGGGGAGCTTTCCTAACCGGGAAAGCTTTTTTCCTATTCACTGTCCAGTCTAATAGGCCCTCCAGTTCGGGTCCGAACAGGAGGTCCCTTGAAAACGGTAGACTACATAGCCTAGACTTGGAGGCCGCATCCCATTATTAGCCATAGTGCCCTCCTAGCTGCCACTGACAAGGCCGCCAGTCACAAAGACTCGACTGATGCATCTGCCAGGAAATCTGCCCCTTTGAACAAAACTGGCATGCACTCCTTCGAGGTGTGTCCACAACTGTGAAAGCCAAAAATCTAAGTTTGTAGCCACACATGAGGAGGTCAAGGCCGGTCTGAGACTAAACTGGCTCGTCTCCCAACAACGCTTCAATAATATATGCATCCTCTTATCCATTGTGTCCCTCAGAACCCCCATATCCTCAAATGAGAGGTCTGTGGATTTGGACACTAGTTTCTCCTCCTGAATATCGAGAGTCTTGTAAATTGATTTGAGAAGCTCGTCTACCCCTTCCAAAAATAACCTGTATCTTGGGGACATATGACCTGAACTCCCCTCCTTCGCAGCACTCAACTCCTCTGCAGACAGATCTGAAAGCGAGTCTCGGCCCTCGTAATCGCTGTAGCTATCTCTAACACTGCTGGGAAGGGATGATGGTCCCAGGGCCTGAAAACATGGGCGGAGGTCGGATAGGAGAGATAGAGGCTAACTCTCCTTTTACCGTAGACACTAAATCCTGGCTCACAGCTGCAGCAGATGTAACCCCTTCTTCCCTGAACAAGGTATCTTTCTACAAAAATGGTTTCCCTGGAGTAGAGATTGTAAAACTACAAGAGGCACATATCTTTTTCAATAGAGGTGCCTTGTCCACTCTGGGGGGCAGGAGTTTTAACCTAGGGGAAACACCAGAAAAAAACCCTATTAACCCACTAACCAAAACCAAAGCAGACTGTGAGAAAAACACTTAAGGGAGAAGAACTACCAGAGACCAGTAACCTGGAGCTCCTCCCATTCAAATCCATTATGATCCTGAAAATCATAAACAAGAAAAATAACCCCCGGACTCCTTACCTGCACTCCGCTAAGTCCCCCGAACTCCTAACCTGCACTCCACTGTCACTAGCGACCGATGGCTCAGCTGATCCCGGCTCCATTGTGGCTGCCGAGGCTGAAGGCAGAGACACCGTTTAAATCTAGTGCCAAAATTCTCCCGGTGTCCCACGTTCACTATGGGCACCGGAAGGGTGTATGGCAGCATCATCCCGCTCCCTCTCCCCATGCACCAACGGCAGGACTCCAACCGGCATGCGCCTTAGGCCCTCCTATCCTCCTTGCTGAACTCTCTCCGAAGCCCACGCGAGAGGGAGCCTGAGCCTTCTCTCCTCCACCCGCCGACACCTGCTGCCGGGAAAGCCAGGTGAGCCGCGCCAGAGACCCCCTCGGAAGGACAGGCAGGACAGGGACCAGGCTCTCTCCAAGCATGGAGCGAGAGAGGGTAACGCCTGACCTTCCCAAACTTACTGCCGGTGGTTAGGAGTGTAAGCCCTTCATTTTTTATCCCCCTGGACCGGACACCATTTGCCCTGAAGGAGTCCTGAGTGATGTCCCCACCGGATGGAGGAAACACAAAGACTGAGGCAAGGGAGGAGAGCGGGAGATTTAAAGATTTACTGGGTGTTTGTGTTTCCTCCCTCCGGGGGTGGATCCCAATCTCTCATTGGTGACTGTCCTGGAAAAGACGCCTTGGGAAAATGATGCTAGCTGCCAAGTACATTCACTTTTTAGGAAAATCAGAGAACAATGAGTTGCCTAATAATTTGAACGGGTAATGTATTAATATCCTCCTGTGAAAAACCTTCTGATCTGATTCCAGAAGATCTCAGGGAAGTGAAATTATGCTAAACCATCTGTCACATGACACAAAGCCCGTCATGTGTTTTATCCTATATACTTCATGTGTTATTTACCTTTCATCTCCGGAGTCAGCGAGTGTCCGAATTCATCCAGCAGAATCTGATCCACCAATCTCTCACCTACAGAGAGATGTAAAATGATGAGTGTGAGTCCTGTATGACTGAAGCTGACATACATATATACAACTATTACACATTACAGATATACTATATGGGCAGAGGTATTGGTACTGTCATTATTATTTTATCTATATCTACCTAACTATATCTATATCTACCCAACTAGATATTCCGCAATCAGCAGTAAGTGTAAGCCTTTGGCAATGGATACACCAAGGTTTATAGTATGTATAGTCACTAACACTCTGTCTTTTAACCTCCCTAGCGCACTGCTGAGGTACAGATTTCTTTTTCTTTTTTTCCAATAAACTTTTTATTAAAGAAAAATGAAAACATAAATGTACATACATATCAAATGTTCAGATGCATAAAATATGAAATGCATGTGAAACATAGACATTCATCAATTTTCATAAAGGGGGTGGGGAACAAATTAACAGGACACAGAAAAAGGAAACCAGATGAGGGGGGGGGCGGATATCAGTGAGAACATTATCCTAACAGTAATAGAGAGAGCAAATTTAGCTATCTAATACGGAAGCAAAAGAAGCTATACCCTGCGGTTACAGATTTCTGTACCAAAAGCGCACCATAGACTTCAATGGAAAAAAAACCATTTACATTGTAAGCCTGTAATTTCCCAAAGAATGTCCATACATGCGTCTGGTGACATCCTGAATATAATGACATTTTCAGATGCTTTGTGAATAACTCACAATATCACATAATGAATATTTTGATAATTCACTTTATCAGGTAAATTAGCACTGCAACCAGTAGATGGCGCTGCAGATGTGCCAGCGGACTCGGGGCGCAGGATCACCTCAGCAGACTCGGGCGCAGGATCACACATCGGGGCGCATATCACCTCTGGAGCGTGCTAGGGGGTGGCCAGGAACCTCCTTCTGGAGGCAGCGGCTCGGGGTGTAGTGACCCGTCCTTCTGGTGAGCGGGGCTCGGGGTGCAGGACCACCTCCTCTGGAGGCCGGGATTTGGGGTGGCAGGACCTCCTCTTGAGAGGGCTCAGAGTGCAAGTGGCGACCTCCTTCCTGGAACGGTGCTCGAGTGTGCAGGGCAACCTCCTCTGGAGCGGTACTACTGCGGGTGTGCAGGGCAACCTGTCCTCTGGCCATGGTGTATGCCCAAGAGGCTGGCTAAAATGTTTCAGCAGAGGCCTTTAACCACTCACTAGAGGTGTAACCAGCCCTGTTTCCATCCCTGGGCATACACTGAAAGGGATCACGTCCCAGGAGGTATGGTCTGGGGCTTTAGACTCAGGGCCGCTGGGCGACACCAGTCCTTGTGCTGACCTGGCCACATAGACAAAAATGCGGCAGATCGATCACAAAAAGAGAGTGCACAGATTGAAATCAAAAGGGGGGGGGTGTCTAACCCAAACAAAAGCTCAAGAGGAAACAAAAAGGTCATCATAGCTGGAAATCAGTGTGTGTCTGGCACTGGTCAGTGGGAGGGCTGTTCATTTCTGTTAGGATCCAGGAACAGAGGGGGTGGGGCATGGCAGGCAACACACACTGAGATCCAGACAGAGGTGGTGGTGACAAAAAAACGGATTTATATGCAGACTTACAAGCAGGAACAAACACAGGTAAAAAAGTCCGAGGTACAGGGGTGTCCAGGGTTCAGGTTCAGGCACAAGAAGCCAGAGAAAACATGAAGTCCAGCCAAGCAAACAGAAACAGCAACAGTGAAAAGCCAGCGTGGTCTGGATGAAGCACACCTAAATAGCCCTAAGCTAACGAGAAAGGTGTGAGCTTCACCCAGCCCATGCTCGCAGGGAGCCACCTGCTGGTGACTGTGGGAATAACCCATGGATGGGCAATCACAGTGCCACCAGCAGGTGGTGACCGGAACAGCCAGGGTCCTTACAGCGGCGTTGGCCCATCTGCCTGTAGAGCACCTTATACTGCACCAGCATGATGGACTGCAGCAATTCAGACCAGAGATGTCTAGGCCATGCTTCCTGAACAGCAACTTTTTCAAAGTCCATTATATCATCAGACAGCAACATCTTTGGAACAAAGTCAGCCAGATCTACAGCATCCATGTTGCTAGGGGCAACCACATTCTGTGCCTTGGCTCTCTCTGTACTGGTGCTCACTGCTGCCAGACGCCTTTTATACCGGTCCACTGCATACTCACAGACTGGCAAACTCTGGGCACCGGCTGGACCTCCTCATATGGAGAGAATCCCTCCAGCCACAGAAACGGCTCTCTCACAACAAAAAAACTCCTTTTTGGAGAGCCTCATATTTCCTTACAATCAAAGTCCAATATTATGGTGTACTGTCACTTTAACTCTTGTAGTTACACCACACAGCACAAAGTTCCGTAGTGACTCCTAGTCCACACAACACACAATTCATTACAGGAACCTCTCAGCTGTGTCCGCAGATTGATTCTGTTGCCCGCATTCGCACCAATTGTGGGGAATCAGCTCAAGCGGTGCTCCACAAAACATCAATCCACAAGATTGTTATCCTCTTTAGGGGTTTCTGCCCATGTTTATTTGAGCACACAGTCCAAATAAAGGGTTACCCTCGCAGGGGTTCATAGACATCCAAATAAACATTGGCTTGGCCTGGCTTGGCACCGATCAAACAACAGTTCCTTCTTTTAGGAACCCCTAATGGCCTGCCTTCTAGCAGCCATCAGCATGGAGCCACACACGCCCTGTGTGCCCTGTGTTTGCTGCGCCCAACAGCACTGTCTCCAACCTCTCTCAGGAGCCCTGACTGGCTGGTCCCAACTCCTTTTGTGGAGACACACCCGGCCTTCTCGTTAGGGTCTAGCAGGTGTATCTAGGTGGATACACACCAGCAGACCCCTTCACTGCTGCACATGGACCACCGGTCTGTCACAATTGGAAATTAAATTTTAGGTTGGGATTTCTTTTTAATTCATTATGTATTATACGTGTGATGTTTATTATACGAAATAAATTAATCATTTTTTCAATCAATGTTTTTAACATCTAATGGTATTGGTGTGATAACTCAATAAATTCCTGCACATTTGAAACCCTCAATTTGTTTTTTTTTTCATTTGGTTTTTTATTAGTTACATTCTCACCAAATCGGTGAGGTGGGGCAATGGTGCATTGAAAGTTGTATTGACTGTGGACTCTCCAGGAGCTTTCCACTGGTGGGTATCACATAACTTCTTCTATACCTTTAAATTTTACAGCGGGGCCGAGTTGATCACTTGGCAACAACTCCAAGACATGGTGGTCCTGTCCGATGCTGTCCCGTTTCTGGGGCAGGGTCTCTAGACTCCTGAACCAGTTGTTTGATCAGAGGTTTCCCAGGGATCCATGGTCTATGCTCCTACACCTCAAGCCTGTGGGGCTCACTAAATCCCAACACAAGTTGGCAACGTTTGTGCTACTGGCCGCAAAACAGACAATAGCCCACTCATGGAAGAAGCAGCTGACCCCCTTTGCTGAAGTACTGAGTTGAATGGACTCGTTCTTTATCAATGAAAAACTGTCCAGTATTCTCCTGGACCGGCACTCCAAATTTCTTAAAATTTGGTCACCCTGGATTGACCATGCCCACCCCAATTTGCCATCTGACTATGTGGTCAGGCTGTGACTCAGTAGCCCCCGATCTCACCTACTCAGGACACCGCGCCCCCTGTTTACTGTGCCCAGTCGCCCACTTCCCCCACGGTTTTTTGTGTGTTGAGTGTTATATGTTTTTTGTTAAAATTTTATGTGTATGTTTCTGAGGTTAGGTATAACAGCTTCTTATATCGAGGTTTCGCCGGCTCGGCTGGCGCACTTCATTTTCTCTTTGTTATGTAAAATTTCATGTTTCTTGGTTAACGCAAGCTTTTTCTTTCGCCACGACGTATTGTTGGTACTTACAGCCTATTTCTTTGTACTGTATTTGTTTTGTTGAAATTGAAAACCCTCAATAAAGATTTATTGAAAACAGAAGTTGTATTGACTGAGGATGGTTTTGTTTAGTTTGATTTTTAATTACAAACCATATTTATTGCAGCAACAAGACAGTCAGCAGACGTGCATCCAGGCCTGCAAAAGCAGCTCGAGTAAATGGAAGGGCAGTTAAAGGCGGTGGTGCAGCTGGATAAGAGTGTGGCCAATATGAGGGGCTTAATGCATGGCTGAAAAAAGAACTGGAGGGGATGTTGTTATGTGGACACCTACTTTAAATGTTTGGATCAACAGAAGCCAACACTGCAAATAGTTATATAAAAAAGTAGCCATAGACGGTACAATTCCCAAACTATATTGTGGTCGTGCATGTTCCCGCCGATCACTCAGTGGTCGATCAGCCACAAATCGATGAAATGACATATCGGCAAATTCCTGGCCCATCACATTACTTTGGATGGGGACCAGTGTCACACAAAGGGTGGCCGCCGATTCTCTGAGTGAACGGCTGTTGGCAGCTGGAAAAAAAGATTGGAATCGTACCGTCTATGGTTACCTTAAGCCAGTTTGACCAGTTGAAGAATCTAAACTCTATTCTCCTACATGGGCGTGAAGCGCTATTTGAAAATAGGCCAAGGGTATGAAGAGGTATATTCCCTGGGAAAATGAGCCTGCCCTAAATAAACAATGTTGTATGAATTTCATGATCATTATTTTGTTTTGGGAGGGAAGAAGGCTATTTCGAGGCCGGATTTAAATTGGCTGCAAGACAGGGAGCTAGATTGTGTAAACATGGGATGATCACAAAGGAATCTATCAAGGGTCCCCACTAACGATTCATCGATCACCAAACCCAAAAAAAATTACATGTCTCCTTCTTTTCAATCTCTTGTTCAATTTGAGGTGGGCAGGAATTGATTCACAACTCACAGGCCTAAATCTGGCCATACACGTTGCCATAGACAGCCGATTGGTCGATTAATCGAAAGCGGATTGCAGCCACCCACCTTGAGCGATTAACCTAAAAGGGTCAAAATCGTTCAGTGAGCGGATCACACTAGGATACGCCAGGATATATCCCTGTGCAACCCTCATTTTTTGGATAGGGATCAAAGGTCCCCATGCAAACAATTGCCCAGGAATCTTTGTGTTGGTAGGGAGTCCCGCGATTTCTGTTCGTTTTGCCAGTGCCCACAAGCAGGTTGTTGATGTCACCACGCTGTGATCGTTCTCCGGCAAAACGAACAGGAATTTAAACATGTATGGCAAGCTTTAGTTATAAAAGTGAGAATTTCAGGTGGCCATACACACATCAACTTTTTCTGGATCTATCTTTGATTAGATCAAACTTTGTAATTTAATATCGTTTCACAGTTTACATGGATCGTTGGTACCACCACACAGTAAGATTGATGCAAATCTGATCGATTCTTTTGCTAGGTCTGCACTCATGCTCCATAGAACCATGGAAATACCTAGAAAACCCAGAGAGGGATTTTAGCAAAGTGCACAAGCCCACCTCTGACAGCAATAGGTAATGACACAGCTGTCTCCACAGCCCGTCTCAGCCCACCATCACAGTTCAAGCCTCCATCATGTTTATGTGGATGTATAGCACTGCTGAGGCTTCACTGCGTTCCTTCTTGAGCAATCTGGGCGCATCTTTTAGACTGTTTACAATGGGACTGCTCACACAGCTGCGGCATACTTACCATGTTTTTAAAGCACATCACATAAAGCACAAAACAATGGGTGCACTTCGGACACGCTTTTAAGATGCATGTAACTCCATTGAAATCCGTTAAAAAAGTAAACACCTAAAGCTAGCCATACACGTGCAGGATTCCATGGCCAATTGATCACTCACCCGATCGATTCCGGCGATTCTGCCGGGAATCGCAGGTGTGATCAATCGGCCAATTAAGAGTATCCATCGCTGCATACCACCTTGTCCGAGCGGATTCCGGCACGATTCCGTGTGCGATTCCACCTCCGATTCCACCTCACAAATGGCAACTCCCCCTGATCCGTGCAGAATCGGATCAGAAAGACCAACATGTTGGTTCTCCGTCGGATCCGATTCCGAGCCCCTGAACGATCGGACCTGATCGATCGGACAAGGTGGGCTGCATGCGATTCCGGCACGATCGTTTCGCGTGCACGCGCCCGGAATCGATCGTGCCGGAATCCGGTGCGAATCCGACACGTGTATGGGGGCCTTAAGACACATGCAAAACCAGGTCTCCCTAAACACTTGATTTATTATTTTTAAGCATTGCACGAGAAAAAAAAAACCTGCAGTGGAGCCTTGGCCTAGAAAAAACCAAAACAAATGCACATTCTTTTGCAGTAAATATTCCTTTGTATGTAGGCCTGTTATATCATATAAACCTGTAACCAGTCATGCAGGAAGAATGAAAGATACCTTTTACAATTTAACATAAAAGCTGCAGCTTCTGATGGTTAGAGCTTGAAAAATATAAATCTGTGTTACTGCTGAAACCACAAATAAGTATTTATACATCTCAGATAAATACAACTGGAGTAATACTAAATCTGATTGTATAAAATATAAATCCGCAGCCAGTTATATTCCTCCATGTAGTAATTGTCCCATACATCTCATATAATGTGAGATTTGTATGTTACACAATGATGAATAAAGTCCTGGTACCTGTACAGAGGATCTCACCCAGCACTGATCGTAAATTAGGATGAGGACTGTATTTCTGTAGAGCAACGAGAGATACCCAGAGTCCAATCACAGCTTCTCTTCCCTTCATCTCAATATCTTGTAACAACCTCTGGGAGATGTAAGCACGGGCACCTTCTTTCGACATTTTATTCTGAAAATCAATAACATTTATTTCTGCAGTAAGTAATATCTTGTAATGGAATGAGTGTAAGTGTCTCTCAGGCCTCTTACCAATTTCCTAAAGGCTTAAAGGAAAGTCCTAAAATGTTGTACCTGCTGGGAATGAGCAGGGGTGTGGGATTTTTTTTTCTAAAGCAGGGTCTAAAGCCGTCTGATGTTTCCTGCAGCAACGTCATCACGCTGCTGTCAGATATCAGCGGAGGAGGGGAGACAGAGTGATCTCTCCCCAACTCAGCCAATGCTTTGCCTGGAGACCTGCTGCAAAGCAACGGACATCGGCCATATTTAAGGGTGATGTCCGATATGAATGTTTTTAGCGATGGCCTATATTATATAGATAGATGGCCGTGAGCGTGCACGGCGCTCGAAATGGCCATTGATCTGGCCCATATCTTTACGCCTGTACCCTGCTTAAGTCACTGTGCATGTCCTTGGATGTCATCTGTATCTAATTTTGATAATCATTGCTGCAGTTGAGGAGATTTTCAAGGATAAAAGCAGTACCATGGGAACCTAAGCTGCAATCATTCAAGAGTTCCCCTTTACACATACATATCATTGGGGAAATAATTAAGAAACATTCTCTTACCTCCGTGTTTATAACATTGCGAGATCTTAGTTCTCCCAGGACGTGACGAGGGTCCATGTTCTGCAGGATGTAGATGAGATCATCTTTGTAATACTCGTATATCCTCCCCAGTGACGGGTCAGACAACTGACTAAGGAACGTCTCCATATCCTCTAGAGAAACACAGAAAGTACAGTTATAGGTTTGTGGAGTGAATGTAGCACCCCGGGTATCTCTGAGGACTGGATCACATCTCTCTGATTTCACACACATTGGGGACACATGATAATCACATCCAACATTGCACATTATATCCAATGTGTCTGGTCACATGAAGATACATGTCAACGGGAAATTTTTGTACCAAAAGTGCACCATAGACTTCAATGGTTAATTTTTCTTTATGTCGTAGGCCTGTAACTTCCCAAAATCTGTCCGTACGCCGGTCCAATAGACATCCTGACTATAATAATGTTTGAAACAATTATGTAAAATAGTTTTTTTTTTTTTTTTTTTTTTTATAAAATTAATGAAAAAACACAAAAATCTGAGAACAAAGCTATGCTGCTATGTACTAAACATCACCCAAATAAAGTCTCTGGTGCCCCTGATGTGCCCATTTGCAGTTAACCCTCTGTAACCTGGTGTGATGGATGTGATGAAATCACACCAGGGAAGAGAGGGTTACTGCAAATGGGCACATCTGGGGCACTAGTGACTTTTTATTTGGGCGATGTTTAGTACATAGGTGCACATTGAAAGCAGTTTTCTACATAGAAAACTGCTTTCATGCAATTTACTTTTCAAATCTCCCGCCGCCTCCCCGATGTGAGGTCATCACGTCACTCGGAGGGGTAGGGGAGAGAAGAGACGGAGCTGTCAGCCTGCCTGTGTTATCGGGGACACCGGGACAGCGCAGAACTGTGAGTATGCCATCCTGGAGCCCCGATGTGTACTGGATGGCAGCATCTCGTCCAGTGCTAGTAGCAGTAGCAGCGCTGGACGAGATGCTGCCGTCCTGACCACTAGGGCGGTTAAAAACAGGATAGAACCTTTATGCTTATACTTGAATTGCTACAGGTGCGTGATATGAATACAATGTCTTCCATCCTTTGGATGTGTACCACCTTCACTGCGGCCCCTCATGTGCACTACTTTATATTGAAGCGGTGATCTACTAACCACATGGTATGTATGTGCAATCTAGAATGTTTATTTATGTAACCTTAGGAGGATTCACTCCTCTGATATATATATATCTGGAATGAGTTTTGTTAACCCTTAACCCTCCTAGCGCACCGCCCGTATCACGCCGTTTCCGGCTTGCCGCCGGAGCTCTACGCGCAGCTGTTGTCATTACTGACAACAGCTACGTGTGAGAGAAAGCCGGCGCTCCTCCATTAACATGGAGGTCTATGGCGCCGTGACGCGATCGGGCGGTGCCGCCAACCCGGAAATGCTGCAGCTTTCCGGGGAGGCATAGGGTCTCCCCCCTGCCTGCTTTCCCGGCGGTAGAGGCAAGCCTGAAGCTCGGACGAGCTAGGCTCGTCTCAACCGCTAGGGAGGTTAAGATGGACGTACAACAATGGAAATGCGGTTAATCAATCTTACTATTTTTTAAGGCTAAAATCTGAGATGTAACCATATAAGTTTCCTTTGTTGACATTTATGCTGGACTTTATGTACAATTGTATTTTTAATAAGTCACTTTTATCTGCCTAGACGGGATCTATACAATGTGATTGAATCCTTATCTCAACTCTACATTATCCCCTCCTGATGAGGCCGAGTAGGGGCTGAAATCTCTGATCCAGGGTCATGCAAAATGCCATAGCTTTGGGGGTAGGGCCACCCCCATGATTCTGAGTGATTGCCTAGGAATCAATGATTCATTTTCTTAAAATTCCTCTGAATTTTGTGGGGATAGTGACCACCTACCTACTCAACCCGAACCTCTGCCCCTCCTTTATGGGTGTTTTTGGTTTTCTTGATGCAATTATCATTGCTGGAGATGTAGAGAAGGGATGTGGGAACATATGAAAAACACGTATTACTCTAGCACATGTAGTTTTTGCATAAATATCCACAAAAACTCAATTCAAAGTTTCACCCTCCCTAGGCTTAGGGGGTTTAGGGGTGGCAAGGGGATTAAGGGGATAAAGGCAATCCACACAGGTAAGTATGAAAAAAAACAGTTTTTTATTAAGTCACAGTTGAGAGTAGTTTTTTGCATAAATTAGGTTCAAAATCAAACTTGAACTTTCAACTTGTTTTGAACTTAATACATGCAAAAAATACTTTTTATTTTGTAGCATACCCTTAACCCTTCACTACATCCCAGCAAGTTTGGTGATGATAGCATGATCAGGGGCTTTGTAATTTACTCGCAAAGTAGAACTAAATAAAAAAAAATCTACCTAGTAATGCCATCTGAAGGGACAATTCATGATGCCCTTCACCCAGTAAATGTCTTTGATCTTACAGATTGAAGATCTAGTGATTCTAAAGGGGACAGAGCTAAAGAGGAGGTAAGTATTGCAGCCACAGCTGTATATTATATACTTACATTTTTTATACTTGGTCCAGAGTATGACTTTTATGACTTATGACTAAATAAATACAGCTTTTCATTCTTTCAGTTTCCCATGTTAATGTGACAATTTTCCCCAATCATTGAGCTGCAGGAACAGTGTTCTCACCCTGGAGATGAGTGCTCCTGACGGGTACTACAAGCTGAGGTTCCAATGTATAAAACATCAATACATCCAGTGTGTTATTGTACGACCTCTCAGCATTGCCCACATCCCCACTGACAGGTAGTGGTCAGTATAATGTGCTCAGTGTGTGGATCGGCTGATAGTTCTTCTTTAGTTTATTTGTGATTGATTTTGTTATTCTTACTTAAGTTATGTAAGGTGAGGTGTAACTATATCATTATATATCACATCAACACATACACAACACATAGGCGCTGATCTCTTACTGGGGCTGGTTGTATGTTCCTGGTGATCATCATATCTGAGGCGACTGAACAATCTCTGGAGCTTTTCCATCTCTTCTCTCTGTCGGTTCTTTTACATCAGAAATCCTCCCATCACTCTGCACACCTAGACATACAGACACAATCATCATCAGGGTTGTGTAACACAATTGATTCTTACTTTGTATATAATATAATTATACAGCCATGATAAAACTGTAAACATTTCCCAGCTTTATATTATATAAAAAATAATGACGGTAGACTAATTTCATACTACGATTTTGTTCACCCCGTTCTTCTTGGCTAATGCTGGGCATACACACACCGAGTAGGTCAGACAGACCTACTCCAAATTGTGGCGAGATGCTAACGTGATGACGTCATCACATTAGCATCCCGTTGCATTATGGGGCC
>CM070043.1:50510929-50522479 GCA_036250615.1 Ptychadena robeensis | reverse complement strand
AGTTTTCTCCTTACCAAGGTAAGGACAAGGGGACTTTCAAGAGGCCATCCTACTTTGCATACATTACCCCATGTGGGGTTTTTTAGTAGTCCTAGTTAGTTTAGGTACGTAACAGTCAAAGCATGGTCAAAATAGCAAAACAGTAATGCATCAATAAAAACTAAATAAAGTCCAGTTGCGTAGTCCTTGTTAAAAATGAAACATAGTCTTTTATTCTTGGCATGATAAAACCAAGTGTCAAAAAGTTCCTCCGGACTAGGATAATATCTAATTCATCTGTAAGGTTTAAATTTTGTTCCATCAGCCTCGACGCGCGTTTCTACAAAACGTCTTCATCAGGAGGTGTGGTTTCTGTGATGTGTGGATCAGATATAATCAGATTTCAAGAATAAGTAACTGTCCTAACTGTTATTCAAAAGGGAAGAAGGCTCACCGAATGTTGTAGGTCAATGGGTTAGCCAGTCCGCTGCGGAACTGCAATAGAGGAACGAGGGGCCGCTGTGGGAAGCCACCGGGACGCATAATAAGGGTGCATAGGATGATGGTAGGTATGATGTATTCAAGAAACATTTCAAAACAAAAAACAAAAATTTTGAGAAGGGTCCAAGCAGAGGAAGGGTCACCCAAGCCCCTTACCAATAAGCCATACTTTAGATAAATGTAAGTGAGTAGGGTGTGGAAGGTGAGGATCGGAGGATCGTTGGGTTGGGTGAAATAGTACGAAGGTTCATAATAGATAGTAACCAGTGTAATGTGCATAAAAGGTTAAATTGATTAAAAAATAATGCTCCAAAATGTGCAAAGAAACCAGATTTCAATAGTGTCCATAAAGAGATCAAAGGTATAGGAGAGTAAGTGTCAGAAAAGTAAATTGGCGTAAAGTGTATCATAAGTGACAATGTGGAATAGTGATCAGGGTGAATAAGATTATAGGTGATGGGTGATGAAAAGGTTGAAAGTTATGTATATCTACCTGTATGGTAGATGGGTTTGTCCTTATTGAGTGTACTGGTCATAAGGAAAAAGTGTAAATGGTTACAAGGAATATTCAGGTGAGGGGGTATATTACATAATGGGTAGGTCACACAGTAGATGAATGAGATTCGTAGGTATAATGTATCAACCCAAGGCCCTGCAGAACGGCGACACGCCCTCCAAAGACCGCCACCACAATAGAAACCAGCACCCACGGGGATCACCCCAAATGCCCATACGAGAAGGATGGGAGATAAACCAAGGGAAAGAAGAGTGTGAAGGTGTGAGTGAGGTGGGTGAAGATGAAGAGTGAAGAGCGGTTGGGTTTCTCCCCCCCTGCTATGGCATCCCCAGGACCATTAGATGAAAACACAACGGTGTCTAAAAAGAAACACCTATCCAGACGGCCAGTGCTGGTTATATCTACCCCCAGCGGGGAGCACTAACTACTACAAGGAATTCTGATATCAAGGCCTTTCTCAACCTCTACGGTAGCACAATACCTGGCTGCTCTAAAGGGGGAGTTCTAATGTCCTCACCTTATAGATAACGACGACATTACTATACATAAGTGTATCCATATACAACTCCCTATAGAGGGGTTGAATTTGATTCTTGGGATTGTAGATCGATGGGGGGTGTGGGGATTAGGGCCGGGTTCGAGGTGACCTGTGAACGCAGGGACTTATCCCTGTTGGTCTATGATGGGTTTTAACATCCAGGTATAATAAAGAGTTCCTTCAGAACTATCGCCCAATCCTTTTCAAACCACCTTCAACTCGGTCTCAGATACCAACACCATCATCAAAATAAATGCAGGAAAGGAAGATCATTATCACTAATCCTCCAAACCAGACAAGGACACCTCACAGTGTCCAAGCCTACCGTTCCTTTTATCCCTAATGAATGGTAGACCCCCTAAAAATTTATGGCCCAACACTACTTGCAAATAAGATAAGCCCCATTAATTCCCCAGCTAATCGCTGGGCATACCCACTCTAGATTATAAAAATTAGGATAGATTAAAACCAACCAATATATCCCGACAAGCGCTATCTGTTTGGATCGTTTTAAATTTCGGCCAAAAAAAAAAAAACGTACCACTTGATGGAAAAATCCAATTTATGTCCAATTAGGAATCGTAAATTTTTTTTTTTACGAGGATGTCATTGAAATTAATCCGCCGTTATATCGGCCATTGTGATGTGTTTTTTTTGTATGTATGTATGTATATATATACATCTAATATATGTATGTATATATATATAGATATATCTATATATATATATATACACATCTATATAGATGTAGTATATATTAATAATACATCTATATAGATGTATGTATGTAGAACATATATATATATATATATATATATATATATATATACATTTACATCTATGTAGAGTATAACTATATACATACATACCTACATCTACATAATGTATTATATACATTACATATATGAAAACTCTTGCTACTATTATAGAAATGCTGAAATGCTGTTTAGACAACAAGGGTAAGCATACAATTGGCCCTGTGAGCAACGTGCCGGTCCCGAAGTTTTTAAAATGCTAATGGTTCCACATCGGCAGTACAGAGAATTGGTTGTTAAAACCTAGGAAACACATAGTGAAGTTTCCCGATGTTGCCAGACCAATAAAAAATTTTTTGAACATGCCAACTAAATTACGGACCTAAAAAAAGCGGGAAAATTACGATCGTAATATATCGGCCTGTCCCATGTGGACATGCACGGATTTCAGGCAGATAAATTAAAATGCATTTATTGGTCGGTTTAATCGATCCTAATTTTTATCTCAGCGTGTATGGCCAGCATTACTCATTTGGAGGCAATTAGGATTTGTCCACCCCATAGAGAGGGGAGAGATAACACCTATCAAAACACTCCTCACTAATGAGATTATGCCACACACGCACAACAAACTTACCACCCCCCCCCCCCCCCCCCCCCCCCCCCCCCCCCCCCCCCCCCCCCCCCCCCCCCCCCCCCCCCCCCCCCCCCCCCCCCCCCCCCCCCCCCCCCCCCCCCCCCCCCCCCCCCCCCCCCCCCCCCCCCCCCCTCCATATCCTCTCATAATCTGATTGACGCCTGGAAAAGGCGTTCTGACCGTGCCTAGGACTGGGCAACTTTATGAAGGCACACTCTCCACCATCATAGGCATACCACAGAGACCTTTAGTCGTCTAAAATCCTAGGCGCTGTATGACAAAACCATCAAGCCACAGAATACCGCATTTATTATTAATGGAAATTGCTGCACCCAACTCCTTCCAAAATACTACAATGGCCACAAGACAGGGATGTTCCCCTATTCTCCAGTTTCTCTACACCTCATGTGCATGGAACATTTATTAGCAAATGCCATACGCAAATAATCCTGATATTCAGGAGTATATCTGTCGGTCAACACCATCTAATAAAAATGGGACTCTTTGCAGATGACAGTGCTACTATATATCTCCCAAATCCCAAAACGGCTCGGATTCACACACTGCCATTCTTTCTGCAATTCCCAAATTCGTTCAACACACATAGTACTTTTTAAAGTCAATACTCAACAAAAGTCCATGGCCTTGAAATTGTCTCTGTTACCGGACAAGCAGGTGGCTCATTCAAAGGTCATTGTTCCCATCATCGATGGGCCAAATGATAAGCATCAAGTACTTGGGAATACACATCCCAAGAAATCTCTCAGTAAGCTCTATATACTTCGAACTATGCTCCCTTATGCTAGCGGCATACACATCACCGAGGCAGGAGACAAGAGACCTGCTCGATGTATGCCGAGATAGATCGCTAAAGTGATGACGTCATCAACGTTAGCTCCCATTGCATTTATGGGGCCCCTTCTATCGGCCTCACCCTTTGTGTGCCAGCCAAAGCTGATGAAGACACCGTCTTCATTGCAGTTATGGGATCGGCTTGCCTCAGGACTTGCATCGGCCAGAGAAGATCGGACATGTCCGATCTGTGCTCTGGCCGATGCAAGACCGCCGAGGCAATGATCGATGCAAAGCTGCGACATGGAGGACGTGTCTGTCATTGCAGCTTCCATGTGCCGGCACACAAAAGGTGCCCGGCCGACGTTAGCGGCCCAGAAATGCAACGGGGGTGCTTTAAGCCTGATGCGTTCGATCTGACGTTGCATCTCGGCGCGACACATCGAAGTTAGCCCGTCGGTCTTCAGACTTACAAAATCGGCCGCCGCTTATCGGCATGTGTATGCCTCTAGCATTACTTGCATTGGTATTTGGGACAGAGTTAAAGAGCCATGGAAAACAGAGTAGCTCCATTCGTGGTTTTTGGGCAGTATTTGCCCCATCCTCAAAAGATGGACACATACTAACCGAGACTGATACTATGATCCTTCTCCAAAACACTCCTCTATCTTCCTTCCGCCACTCTTTTATTCATCTACAATTACGCTCAGCATTGCCTCCGTATAATAAATCATGGTTTTTTTTTTTTTTTTCCCCCCTCCCACAGCCCGTATATACCCTTCAAAAATCCCTAGTCCGATAAAAAGTCGGTTTCAGAGTGGCCTGGGCCCCTCCCTGATTATCAAAAGTTACTACATGGTATTCGCAACTTATCCCACATAAGCTGATGCCAATTTATAGACAGAAGTAAAAGTAATAGCTGTGGATTCCAAAACTCATTCGACTCAATTCTCCAATCCTTATCCTCGCCTTAATACTTCGCTACCTTGAGATATCCACCAAGGCCACGCTCAGCATACCCCACCTCCGGTTGCTTATAGCTCCCACCCCCCTCCCCCCCCCCTTTATCTTCTCCGTATCTGGGATCACCTTGTCATTCCCGATATAAGATTTATCGTCATTACCTGGGACCTTTGCACACAGATCATGGGGAATCGCATTGACTTCACCGCTGGCATGGAGCCGGAGTTCATGCAATGGGAGAGAGGATGCTTTACTGGCTTATTTTCACAAGTCCATGGCTATCAAGGCCTCCTACTCAGGTCTATTCTATACCTCTCCAGAAGCACCTGCTCCTCCCAGTGTAGGGATGCCAATGGTTAACAAATCTTTTGCAGCTACAGAAATCATCTGAAAACTTATCCGCAAGGTGGGCAGATACATCTTCGGGGACACACACTCCCTTTTGAAGGATTTTTGTACTTTAAAACCCTAATCCCTACTCATTCAATTCTGTCCGCTAGATCTATCTATGATATCTTGATTTCAGACTATGTATTGTGGAAGGGCCGAGCTTGATTTGCCCGCTTGGGAAGGAAAAGGACTGTGAATTGTCAGATTCTGTACTGATAGGGAAACTCTTCACAAAAATATATGAGCGTTATCGCACTCTCTCAGCTGTTCCCGAGTCCAGAGCCCAGGGAGCGGTTAGCTTTGAAGGTATTGGGCCAGGTGGTTATGAAAATGCCTTCCGCCACGCTTCCACAGGTTCCTCCCATCAGTGTCTAGGTCTGTGTTGGAGGATATTGTTAAATGGCGCAAGAAGGTACCCTATTACACAATGTGGTGCGTCTTGCCCCACAATTCTGCACACTTGGAACCATCATATTTAAACTATATAATAAACTTCACCCTATCAGTCATACCCTGCGATCCCCGAGATTAGCACTGTTGAACGGACCTTCCGGGGACCCTTATTCCTAGATCCCAAAACGGGGGAATTAACTCCGGCTTTTTACCTAATTGCGGCATCATCGACACATTATCCCTTCGTCATTGGAAAATCACCACCACTGTTCCTCACAATCAGGGAGTGGGCGGATGAAATGCAACGCAATTTAGACACATTGAAGCCTCAATTGCCCACCGTTAGGAGAAAGGGATCTACTTACCGATGACCACCATGGAAAATGTATGGCCGACCTTCATTGTCGTGAAATCAGCGGACTTTCAAGGGAATGGATAGAATGACGGCGACTCCTAACCAGACGATTCGCTAGGGACTCCGATCCTGCAACTCATCGTCTGCTGCTCGATTTCTTATCTCCTTCTCTCTATATCTCTCTAACTTCTCCACCTCGCTCGTCTCTCTCTATCTCTTCTTGCGCAATCCTACTCCGTCCTAACATCCTTTTTCTTTGAATGTTTCTTTCTCTCTGACAACACCCTCTCCCCGGTACTTAAATTTGAATGTTGAATTTAAATTTGTTGATACCACTATTTGAGAAGCCATAGTGCCATTTCTCTTGTATTCCTGTATCATTCACATTGGATTTTTAATGCTTCTTTATTTTAAAACCTCATTTGAGACCATAATGTTTGTACAGTGTGACATGCTTCATTACTCTCTCAATTAAAATTCTTAGGTTGATTAAAAAAAAAATAACATCCATGTACAGCAGAATTTAACCCATGTCAAATCTGCGAAATAAAATGTAATGCAATACTGTTTAACTTTATGTCCATATTTCTGTATAATGTTATAATATGATATCACGTGTCTCCTTTAAGCTACCAGCGTCTAATTCTGGGTTCGCTTCCTGGGAAGAAGCACCCGCCACCCAGGGGGCCGAAACGCGTCGAGACCACCCAGAATCTGCTCGCTGTTTCAGGCAATAAATTGTTCAAAAAGTCGTGTTATCAGCATTCAATATAAGTAGTATAATTGGTATGTTTTTGTATAGTAACTTTATTGGGGGGGGGGATTTTTATATATACAAGATTTCGGTTGCTGTTGTCCCACAGCACCAATAAAGTCCTGTTTTTAAATATATAATTATTTGGTGGCTAATATACTGTTTGTGCCCCTTCTTTTTTTAAAAGCCCCACATTGCCCACATGATGTGGTTCTGTGTATGTCCGTCCCAATCTAGTTATAGGCTGCAGGGGTGCGAAAACTGAGGCCCGGGGGCTAAACAACCAGCACGCGTTAAGCTTTCTTTTCTCACCGACCCTTTGTCCCCTTGTTTGAAAAGATGCTCCCCTCATGTGTGTTTCTCTGCATCAAGGTGCACAATGCATATACAGGTGGTCCCAAACATTGCACTTGGGGAGCGATTGCCAGTGGTGATCAATGTTAATAACAATGTGGGACAGATCCAGACATGATGACAACCAGGCAGTGCCTATAGGAATTGATCTTTGCTCAATTAAAAATGAACAATGAAACATTTTTTTCAGGTGCAGGAAACTTTTTTTTTAAAAAGAAGATACAGTATATACTCAACGTATAAGCCAAAACCGTTGTGGTACCTAGTTTCCACAATCTTGAAAATAACGTGTGTACTCGAGTATAAGCCGAGGGGTGGCACACCAAGAAAAAACTCACGATAGTGAGAGTTTTCTAAATGAGAGGGAAAAAAAATGAGGAAGCACCATTGCCCCTAGGAATATGAAATCTACAAGGCTACACGGGTCCGTTTCCCAGCTGGATCTCTGGGACGACGAGCCATGCCCGGCGCGCTATGTGCACGCGAAAACGATCGTCCCGGCAATCGCGTGACAGCTCCACCCTTGTCTCGGCGTACCGATCCATGTCCGAATTCGTTCGGGGGCCCAGAAAACGGATACGGACAGAGAACCAAACATGTGTGTCTTTCTGATTCAGATTCTCAGCACAAACATCAGGGTCGGAGTTGCCATTGGTGGAAGTAAGCGGTTCTCGGACACGGAATCGTCCAGGAGGAATCCGTGGGACCAAGGTTGGTATGTCCAGCGATCGGACAGGACCTTCTTAATTGACCATGATCGATCCGGAACTCTCCGATTCCACGCATGAGATCGACCGGAATCGATCGGATAGGTATCGGCCATGGAATCTGACTGTGTATGGGGGGCTAAACAGGTGAAAGTGCCGCAACCTCAATAAAGTTAAGAGAACTTAGGTTTATTGTTATTACAGGATGGGGTTTTCAAGGCAATTCTCATGTTCAAACATGAAAATATGTTTCCATTTAAAAAATATTTTTTATTATTATTATTATGACCAATACATGGAATTTCAATTACATACTCGATTCACTAACTAAGGAATTTGTTTCCTATCGATCAACTTACCCCATCAGTTTTTTTAACTGTGTATGCCCCGATTGAGAGAGATCAATGAGATCAAGTGTATGTTTCCACAGATATTGCCGGAATTAGAGACCACAAAGTGGGTTGTAAACATCAGCATGAATAGACGGGGACCACTGACTTTGGGGACCACTACTCTAGGCAATTGTTTTCTTTGCTTGACTGCCAGACCTGGGTTTTTTCCCCCCCTTACCACCATCTGGCATGTTTTTTTTCCCTTACCACCATCTGGCATGTTTTCTCCCCCTTACCACCATCTGGCATGTTTTCTTTCCCTTACCACCATCTGGCATGTTTTCTTCCCCTTACCACTATCTGACATTTTTCCTTCCCCTGACCACTACTCTAGGCATTAGTTTTCTTCGCTTGACCACCAGAACTGCTAGCTTCTTCTTACCCTGACCACACGCACTGGGCAATTAAACTTCCCATTTTTCCCTCGACCACCAGCACCTCCTTGACGTTATGCATGAACCCAGTATGGTCACAATTTGTTCTTAGAACAAACTGTGCCTATGCTGGCATCGGGCATAATCGCCCATGCTCTGCGAACCTGCAGTGATTCTGCATCTCTTCCGTCCTTTTTTCCGGTGCCACGTCTTTAGCGTCATCGGTTATAGGGTAGTGTTGACTTGTTCCAGGGATGACTAATGGCTGGTTAAATAAATGGGGTAAATAAAGCTGGGCACACACGGGTAGATCTGTAAAAAGTACAATCACAGTGCTCTGATCTATTTACAAATCTACCTGTATATGCCTTTTTTCAAGCAGGAAACTTCATTGAACAAAGTTTTAACATGTTGGAAAACCCCATTCAATCTCCATTACTTTGAATGGAGATGTGAGTCTCCATGAAAAGTATTGGACATGCTGCTGCTCCTGGAGCTCAGTGTGAAGTGTGCTGGGCCAACACATCTCTGTGTGAGGCTGACTGCCTTTCTCCAGCTCGAAGCGTTGCGTCTCACAACACAACAGGGGCGAGCTGGGGAGAACGGGTCCCCATTGGATGGGAATCGATGTGCCCGTGTGGTGCACACTGATTTTCGTTGAATTGATTCGCGATCATTCACAGCATGGTGACGTCGCTACGCTGTGATTGATCACGGGTCGATTGCACAGGAATCTACCCGTGTATGCCCAGCTTAAATTGCAAACCTTGAACAGCAGTGAATGATCCTCTGCAGGTAATAGACCTGGCAAATACTTCAGGTGACACCCAGCCATACAAGAACTAACGATTTATCCTCTGCAGTCATATTAGTATATATATGCAGAATTTACATATTAACCTCCCTAGCGTTGCAATCGTGGCAGGGTACACAGTACACTGCTTGAAATTCTGACCCTGTACACATCGTCGGCGTCATCAGTGTCATGTCCAAAATTATTCAAACCCTTCACAAACTGTCACAGACTCTGGGAAAATCCAAAGTGCTATACAATTCCAAATAGTCCAAGCTGTTCTAAAGAATCCTAATTGCCCTGATTAATTGGAAACAGCTGTTTTATTCAATTAAACAGGTGAAAACAGCAGCTCTCTGCAGTTGGTTTGTGGACAGTCATGGCTAAGACAAAAGAGCTCAGTGAGGACTTGCGGCTGCGCATTGTGGCTGCTCAGGAAAGTCATGAAAGGGCTATCTAAATGTTTTCAAGTTCCAGTGGCTACAATGCAAAGTATTATTAAAAAATACAAGATGTTCTGCACTGTGGAAAATCTCAAAGGACACGGTCAGAAGCCAAAAGTGACACCAGTGCTGGCCAGGAGAATAGTAAAAGAGGTGGAAAAGAATCCAAGGATCACCACCAAGGCCATCCTGGTCAATCTGGGATCTGCTGGTGGCAATGTCTCAAGGCAAACAATCCAACAGACACTGCACAGTGCTGGGCTCCACGGATGCAGACCAAGGAGGACACCACCTCTCCAGATAAGACACACAAACGCTCGCTTGGCCTTTGCAAGTGCTAATCTGAACAAAGAAGAAGACTTCTGGTCTCCTGTGGTATGGTCAGATGAAACACACATTTAATTGTTTGGTCACAATGATGTTTCCTTCATTTGGTGTAAAAAAGGAGAAGCTTTCAACCCAAAGAACTCCATCCCCACTGTGACACATGGTGGTGGGAACCTAATGCTTTGGGGGTGTTTTTCAGCCAATGGACCAGGAAACCTTATCACAGTAAACGGCACCATGAAAAAACAGCAATACATGAGGATTGTCAATGACAACATCAGGCGGTCTACAGAGAAACTTGGCCTTGGGCACCAGTGGACATTTCAGCATGACAATGACCCAAAACACAGCAATGGTTAGCAGACAACAACATAAACGTTTTGCAGTGGCCCAGCCAGAGTCCTGACTTGAATCCAATTGAGAATCTGTGGAATGAGCTAAAGATCAGGGTGATGGCGAGAAGACCCTCCAACCTGAATATTTGGGGGTCATTGCTGAAGATGAATGGGGAGAAATCCCTGTGGAGACATGCGAGGAGCTGGTCTGTGATTATAGGAAGCGTGTGATCGCTGGAATAGCCAATAAAGGCTTTTCTATTCATTATTGAAAGGTTATGAATTATTTTAGACACTTTTTGCTCAAATGCAAATACTTAAAATTTTACTTAAAATTTTGTCAGGGATGTGAATAATTATAGGCTCAACTGTAGGCTTTGGAAGGATGAGTAAAGCCCCCCATACACCTTTAGATTCCTTCATACAACTTTCATGAGATCTACCAACAACTATGTAGTATAGTGACCTCTCTGATAGAATACATAGTGATTGGAAGGTGTAGAAAGGTCCTCCTATTACATGGTTTTGGTAGAAGAAAAGTTGGTTGTACAGAAGTTGCATGGTAATTGTATGTGGTGTATGGGGGGCTTAACATCACATCAAAAAACACATTTTCTTTAGTGAAATTAAAGGAGGCCATACACGGATCAGATTTTCAGTCAATCAACTTAAAACGATAAATTTTTTATGTTGATTGATTGAAAATTGAGTTTTGCCCACCTGGTTAAATCGGCTTAATCTGATCAAAATTGAGTGAAAATTCAGTCGTTATTTGATCGTGACTGGATGGTAAATTTTGATCGGTCGATTGAAAATTGGTTCTGTATTTTGAGAACCAAGTGTGGTCAACCAATTTTTGATCTATTTTTTTTTGTCAACTCCCATCAACACCCATCACTTCCGATTGAACTTTTTAATTGGACTATTTTTGATGGACATAGGTTACGTCGATTGGAAAAAAAAATCAATCAAAAATCTTGTACTGCATATGGGGCATGATACAATCGATATACAATTTTATACCGACTACAAATGTTTTCGTTTTAAGACAATTGACTGAAAATCTGACCCGTGTATGGCCTGCTTAAGTTTAACTTCACTTCTATTCCTCCATCTTCCGATCTCAAACTATCTGCACAAGTGCGGAGGAGAGACACACAAACAACATATGAAGACTGATAAGCGACCTGGTCTGTGTAAAGCCCCCCATACACCACATACAATTACCATGCAACTTCTGTACAACCAACT
>CM070043.1:50499795-50510829 GCA_036250615.1 Ptychadena robeensis | reverse complement strand
ACATAGTTGTTGGTAGGACTCATGAAAGTTGTATGGAGGAATCTGCAGGTGTATGGGGGGGCTTAAGACTGAGGTACAAAGGCTGCTCTTTATACATATCAGGACAGAGGATTGCATCATCTAAACAGGAACAAAGCTAATTACACGATTCCAGCATCTGCTAACAGATCTTACCTTTAAGGTCAGATGGCGGTAAAGTGATGATCCGCAGCTCTGAGAAGAATAAAATGGAAAGAGCACTGGGCGGGGGAAGGGAGGCGACTACAGCTTTCACTTTCAGTGAAGTCAAACATTCTCTCCTTATCTCAAACTGCCAGCCCGTGAAGATCGGTTTACTTTTTATTATCTCTATCGCTGTACATTAAATTAGAGTTAACGCCCAGTGTAGACTCTGCCTAATTAATATTATTTTGTATTAATTTTTTTTAATTTTGGATTGAATACAGGTTTTTTTATTCAACCCAATACAAAATTATCCATTTTCCACATCATCACGTACCTACTGCTGTCATCCCGGAAACCTCGAGGTAAATAGAGATGGTCAAATTTTTCGACTTGCTAACTTTGTGAGCTGATTGCAAAGCCCCTGAACATGGTATCATCACCAAACTTGCTGGAGATGTAGAGAAGCGTTGGGGGAACATTTGAAAAAAATAAGTGTTGCTTTAGCACATGGAGTTTTTGCATAAATTAAGTTCAAATTTAAAGTCGAAATTCCGATTTTCGAAATTTTCACTTGACTTTGAACCTAATTTGTGCAAAAACTATGTGTGTTAGAGACATACTTATTTTTTTGGAGTATACCCCCAACCCTTCTCTACATCTCCAGCAAGTTTGGTGATGATACCATGTTCAGGGGCTTTGCAATTAACTCGAAATCAGCGAAATGGTCGAATTTTTGAAAAAAAAATCGACCATCTCTAGAGGTAAACTCTTAATTTTTTTCTCCAAGCTAAACTTGCAGTTTACCTGTAGGAGGGGGAATTGCAAAGCCCCTGAACATGATATAATTACCACAATTACTGGGGATGTCAAAATTTATGGACACATTCCAAAAAGCAAAGCTCTAACACATGGAGTATGTAAATAAATAAGGAGTGGAGTCAAGTCGGAAGTCTGCGACAAAACTGCTGCGAATGACCTACAGGTTATGTTTACATTCAGGAACCCGGCCAGGACTGAGCAAGAGCGTGTGTACTGTACCTGTACTCCTTTAGCGAGGATTTAAGGGACATCAGTGCAGAAGGGATTAGAACATTGTTTATATCTTCTTTATTTTATTTAATGAATGTATCGTATTTTCAGGCGTATAAGATGACTTTTGAACACAGGAAAATGTGTTAAAAAGTTGGGGTCGTCTTACACGGGATGCCGCAGTCGGGGGGTCAGGGGGTACTGCGTGCTGGCCGACAGAAGACAGAGGGGGAGGTCTTAAGCCCCCCTCGTCCCCTCCTTCTCCTTCACGATGAGTGTGAAAGTAGCTGGCTGCTACTGACGGAAAGTGCTCACTAGCGACATTGTGGCTTAATTTAGTATTGCAGGGAGATTGAGATGAAAGCTAGAACACATTAAATAGCTGTACAAAAAATTCACTTTATACTTCATACACAACTGTAAAAGTTACATTTTCAGATTGCCAACATTCTTTCAGTTTTTATTGTTAAATGTATACAATTAACCTTCCTATTGCACCGCCCGTATTGCACCGGGCGATCGAGGCAGTGTACACAGTACACTGCCTGTCGTTTCCGGCATCTCGCCGGAGCTCTTCACGCAGCTGCTGTCATTACTGACAACAGCTGCATGAGAGGGAAAGCCGGCGCTCCTCCATTAACATGGAGGTCTATGGCACCGCCCCCCCCGCCGGGGCGGTGCCGCCAACCCGGAAATGCTGCAGCGATGATGACAATCGCTGCAGCTTTCTGGGGAGGCATAGGGTCTCCCTGCCGCCGGCTTCCCCTGCGGTTGAGGCGAGCCTGAACAGCGGACGAGCTGGGCTCATCTCAACCGCTAGGGAGGTTAATGTCCCATGGATAACCGCACAGAAACATGAATAACTATGAAAGGTTGCAGTCAAATTGGGAATGTAAAATACTAATCCAAAAAAAGATGGACTTCTAAGGGTGTTGGAGATCTGGGGATGAAAATCAGAGTAGGCATAACATTTTTTATTTGGTGTGGTTAGAAGAAGAATAGTCTTATACGTTGAGAATATCCGAAACTCTATATTTTAACTGGAAAAGGGGGGGTCATCTTATATGCCGGAAATGCGGTATTTAGTGTTTACTTTCATAGCGGTGGGAGTTTTATTTAAAACTCTTGTAATAGGCAAGAGGTCCTAGAGATCTTCATAATCATTCCACAGGATGGGGGGCAGAAATCAGGTTATATTCATTTTTAAATGTAATAAGTTGAACTATCGCTTTTCAAACAGATGACTTCAATGATCGATTTTATAATCCGATTGAATGGAAAATAAAACCATGTATGGCCACCTTTACAGCCAATATTTAAGCTCCCTAGCGTTCGGCCCGTACCACGAGTACATTGAACTCTGCTCGAAAATCCCGCCCCTGTCCTGTTATCAATGACGCCGGTAGCATGGGAGGGGAAACCTGTTCTTCAGACCCCCGCTCCTGAAGCTGTTGGAACAAACTCAAACAGCGGACTAAAGCAGGCCATACACGGGACAGATTTTCAATCAATCAACTTAAAACAATCAATTTTTAAGTCGTTATAAAATTGTATGTTGATTGTATCATGCCCCATATGTAGTACAAGATTTTTGATCGATTTTTTATCGATTTTTTTTTCACTCGACATAACAATCGATCCAAAATAGTCCAATTGAAATTTCAATCAGATGTGAGGTAGAATAGGTAGAAAAAAAATCGATCAAAAATTGGTTGACCACACTTGGTTCTCAAAATACTGAACCAATTTTCAATCGACCGATCAAAATTTACCATCCAGTACGATCAAAAAACGACTGAATTTTCACTCAATTTTGATCGGATTAAGTCGATTTAACCAGGTGGGCAAAACTCAATTCTCAATCAATCGATTAAAAAATTTATCGTTTTAAGTCGATTGATTGAAAATCTGACCCGTGTATGGGCTGCTTAACTGGGTTCATCTCAACTGCTAGGGAGGTTAAACTGCCCAAGTAAAAGTTAATGTGTTCTAACTGTGGGAGCCAGCGGGAGATCACTGGGTGCTAATGATCTCTCCCAGCTCCACGCTGCGATTAGAATCACGGAAGTGGGAACATAGCCTAACATTGGGAGCAATGATGCCCTTTGATGGGACATTTCCTGATGACCTTCACCCAGAAGATGTCAGATCTTTCAGATTGAAGATCTAGTGGTGGAAAGACATTTGTAAAGGCCCCCATACACGTGTCGGATTCGCACCGGATTCCGGCACGATCGATTCCGGGCGCGTGCACGCGAAACGATCGTGCCGGAATCGCATGCAGCCCACCTTGTCCGATCGATCAGGTCCGATCGTTCAGGGGCTCAGAATCGGATCCGACGGAGAACCAACATGTTGGTCTTTCTCATCCGATTCTGCCCGGATCAGGGGGAGTTGCCATTTGTGAGGTGGAATCGGAGGTGGAATCGCACACGGAATCGTGCCGGAATCCGCTCGGACAAGGTGGTATGCTGCGATGGATACTCTTAATTGGCCGATTGATCACACCTGCGATTCCCGGCAGAATCGCCGGAATCGATCGGATGATGAATCGATTGGACATGGAATCCGACACGTGTATGGCTAGCTTAAGGGGACAGAGCTTAAGAGGAGGTAAGGCTTTTTTTTAATCTCTCTAGCGCTTGAGACAAAACCAGTTCGTTCTGTGTTTGGGTTCGTCCCAAACGCTAGGTGAGCGGGCATCGGGTGAACACGATATATTCCCTGGAAAGCTGCAGCGATTCTCTAAATCGATGCAGCATTTTAAGGATTGTGGCTCCGTCCTGATCGTGCCACGGTGAAGCAGAATGTGCAGGAGGGCACGCTATAGACCTCCAAGTTAATCGAGGGCCGTCGGTCTCCCAGTCCACGTCGCCAGAGAGTACAGGGGGACGGGGGGAGTTTAGTAGGTCCAAAGTCCGTCAACCTATGGAGGTCGTACAGACTAAGTACAACCTCCATAGGTTGACGGACTTTGGACCTACTGGTCCCTGATATAGGTGTTATACATTTTTAAACTGGAACAATAAATTTTACGTTTTTTTCTACTTGAATTCTGTCTTGATTCTCCTTCGGTGGCTTGGTCGTTCTGATATGAGTCAGTCCAAATCCCCTATTTTGGGTTCAAAGGCAATCCCAAGACTCCTTGATGCTTAGGGAGTCCCCCCCCTTATCTATATTCAACGGAATTTGGTAACTTCCTGGGGGATAGTGACACACACCCATGACCTCAACCTCCATTCCTCTGTATATCTCCAATCAGAAATACCTTATGCCCATGAAATAGGACATGATAGGTGGGGCTGTTCCTATAGGACGGTCACACTCTGCCTATCACTGCGGCATTGTAATAGTGGTGGGAAGTGTTTGTCAGACATTGATAGAAGAGAGATGGATTCTGGGAAAGGGGGTGGGGCCATCAATGTCACTGCGCGATGGTGACATCATATAGGCGGTACAATGTATTTATTACAGATCTTCCTCCTCTGTGCCATTTCCTCATTACTCAGCCAGTATTATCGCTTGAAGAGGATCACCTCACAAATCAGGATCTGAGCAGCCATAGAGGTTTAGTGAGTGGAGGAGCCGGCTGTTTACGAGGATCACCAGGATGACAATTACAACCAATCAGCGGGCTGGCTGTGTCCCCGGGTCAGTTTATGTGCTGACAATATTCACAACTGTAGCATAGTCTCTCTCAATGTAAGAAATCTTCAGTCCTGGCCGGAGCTTCTACCACTTTGTAAGTTCTTTCTTAGCTGCAGAATACGAATACTGAGCAATCCTAGAAGAGAAAATATAAATGGTGATCAGATCTCAGCAGAACATTCTCAGTGTTTTCCATGTAATGTCTCTGTAAGATATGTTATCCCACATCCACCAATCACATGCAGACTTCACTTCCTGAACCTTCATTCTGCAGAGCATGGATTGGTGGATTTGGGGTAACATAGAGCAGGTATAATGAATGAGGATGAATATGATTATAGAGATAGAATCTGGACAGTGATGAGGGAATTTATCCTGTATTACAGCAGCTGAGGTGGGTATATTCTGGGTCCAGAGTCATTCCCAGCAGGCAACACAAGACCGTCTACGAACACAACCTTTGGGGAGTTACAATAAAGGTTCGGACCCCAGTTGTTCCCACGTGAGATCTCGCAGTATCCAGCTCTTTTCACATTCATGTGTTTGTATATCACTGTACAGAGGATATCATCATCTTACTAACTGTCTCTGAGAAGCTCACAAACTGTCCCTACCACAGTATATCACTAAGCTGGGCATACACTGTTCAATATATCTGTTTGATTGGTTTAACCTTCTGAGCGTTCTCCCCGAATTAACTCGGGCTGAGTTTCATGCATCATGAAACTCAACCCCAGTTAGCCGGAGGAACGCCCGAGGTCTCGCCGTCTTCTGACGGCGGTCGGGAGCATCGGCATGTATGCCGATGCTTCCGGGTCCGCGGGGGTAGGCGGCGCCATAGACCTCCATGTAAATGGAGGGGCGTCGCCTTTCTCCAGCATAAGTCTGGCGTCTCCAGTGACGCCGGGCTTATGTAAACAACCTTCAGCTGAGCAGGCAATCGCGGCGGAGCACACTGTGCTCCGCCGCGATTGCCCGTGGCATGGTTTTGAAAAAACCCTCAAAACCATGAAACGCTCAGAGGGTTAAAAGTCAATTTATTTAAATTGTTTCCTGCTCACCTGGTATGATCTACCAAAAGTAATCGAAATCGAACATAAAAACGAACGGACATATTGGTAAATTTTAATTGATCGTACAAGTATCCAATGGTTTTTCTAGGTGGTTTGATCGATTTGTATGCAACCGTACTATAAAGCATGTGCTCCATAGTACGATCATGGAAAAATTTTTTCTTTTTGGTTGCGGATTCCCCTCACTATCGGCTGATGTGGTAGGTCTGCTTTAACATAGTGAAAGGACAATTTATATGAGAGGAAGCAGAGTAACCTGCAAGCATGTATTTGGGGTTTGAGAAGAAACCCAGACATGGAGTGAACATGATCTCCTTACACATGGCTGACAGTGTCTTGGCTGAGATTTGAACTTGAGACCCCAGTGCTGCATGAACCCAGAAACCATTTATTACCCCCTTTTACTTTTTTTAACCTCCCTGTTGTTTCGGGCAATACTTTGCTGTAATTCCCCGGCCTTCCCCTGGCTCTCTACACAACGCCGGTGTCAATTAGACGCCTGTAGATGTGTGCGTGAAAAAGTGGCACCCTCTCCATTAATATGGAGGTCTATGGCGCCGACCCCCACTCCCTTCTGCGTCACCGATGATGTCGAAGACTCGGGGTCAGAAGGAATCCGTGAGTCTGCAGCATTCATGGACCACCGACAATTATGCCGGTACTGCGTTCGAGCATAACCCCCAGGAGGTTAATAATCATTATAAAAAAAACTTTGTGGGGGCACATCAGCCAAAAATATAGCGGTTGCTGCTTCTGAGTCCAACATGAAAAGTGAGTCCTAAAAAGAACCTCTGTAACGCCAGAAAGTGATGGGGAGATCCCCCCTAAAACACTGAATGGGGGATTATATAAGGTCCTGACATGTCCTTAAATCAGATCCCCTGTGTATGATCTCCTATAATCTCATGTATTTATATGTTACAGTTTATCTATAAATAAAATGTTGTTGTGTTCCAGGAACAGAGATCCCATTCTAGTGACATGGATTTATATATTGTGATTACTGTCCCAGAATATTATTATCTCAGTCAGTCCTGTTATACTCACCGTAATACCTCTATCCGGCTTGTTTTCAGAGCTTCCTTTAGATCTCTCAAATGAGGACCCTCCAGATTGTTCCCAGACAGGACCAGTCTCCTCAGGGTCTGGTTATTTCTTATTCCAGATGCCAGGTCGGGGCAGGATCCGTCTGTCAGATTATTTCTATCCAACCTGAAGAAGAAGAGAAGATTGTTACCAGAAGACAACAAAGCCCCCCCCCCCCCCTTATTGTTGTATATTGTTATTTAAAAGTGGAAGACACCATAAGAGGAGCTTGGCTATCACCCTTCTAACATATACTTAGTTCTTTGATCCAATGTACCCTTTAGGTGGGATTGTCTGGTATATAACTGTATAGAATGTGTAAATACAGCGTTTAAACTACTATCTCTACCACTGGGGCCGGACTTGTAAAAGCCCTATAGCCAGTGGGAGATGTGAATCAACAATCCTAACGATCATTACAAACTGGATTGGAATATGTGGTTATAAATAACATTGATTCTCACTATGATATTTTGTTATATGGATCCAGGGTAAGACCGCAGATGGGGTCTCGTGGGGAGGATCCTCTCTACCTGTTGGGACTAGCCAGATTGGCAGTCCCAATTGTATGGTAGGTCATGCATGGGTTAGGTAAGGTATTCATGGATGCCATCAGTAAGTTGCGGGGCTGTGGTAGATCCATCTTTCGTGCGTCCTGGATGGGGCTGTCACTGCTGGCATCCATGTGTTGCATAGTAGGGACGGAGCACATTCTTTTCCCCCTGGCCCAGCTGGTGGCTTGTTGACTACCTCACTTGATTTGGGGGGGTGAGCTCTAAACACCATGGCAACAGCAGGGAACAAAACGGCTCATGCAAGCGGCCATTACAAATTGCCCTGTAAGGGCCCGTGTATGTTGCAGATACTATTCTCAACCATACAAGTTTCACCAAGCAGGGGGACATGTGGACCTGCCAGTCGATCTGCCGAAAAATCAGGTGCAAATTTAATGCTTAGAAGCAAAATTCGACCTTATACGGCCGGGAAATCGATCTAAGAAATTACGGACATGTTGCCAAAGGGTGCCAGGCCAGGCTGTGCGAGATGATGATCTGCAGCAGAATCGTGAAAAAAACTAAGCGTCTATGGCCAGCTTAAGGAACTGGCTGATAAGAGGCAATGAGCATCCTCTATACTTTCTACAGCAATTCATAGACCCTCCATTATTCTATTTGTGAGCTGGGTATGGATTAGCCATAGATAGCAGGAAAACCTTGTCAAGAGATCTCTCTTCTCCCAACAACTCCCTGCGTCCTCATCACCATAAGAATTATTTACAAAGCTGTGTTACCCTACTGTCTGATCCTGACAGAGATTATAGATAATGAGCTATAAGAATAGCAGAGCAGTGGTGGTAAAAAGTGCTGTATGGCTAAAGGGTTAACTGATTATCATATTTTGCACACAATAAGGCACAAAAAATTTAGATAAGGCGCTCCTATAGTTTTAGGGAGGGATTCAAGTAAAAATTGTTTTACCTAGAACACACTTAACCTCCTTGGCGTTGTGCCCGAACCCAATGCTTTTGGTTTGTTACAGCCTGCAGCGATTCTGCATCACTGCAGGATTAACGATCCCTTCGGGCACCGTCTCTTCTGCATCATCAGTGATGCCCAAAGGGGTGGGGGTTGGTGCGGTGCCAAAGACACCGGCGCCATTGTCTTGATGGCGCCGGCAATGTGCAGAGAGGAGGGTGGGAATCAGTGTACCCTGCCACAATCTGAACAGAGATCCTCAATACGTGAGGACCTGATCCAAGCACATTGTGTAATCCTTATTACTTATTCTGTGGTGTCTGTACTTGGCTGCTATTCTGTTTGTTATCCCTGTGATGTGTCTACAATCTACTACTGTATGTGATTCTACCTCATCTGATGCTAAAACCTGCTGGAAGTAATTTCAGCGAAAACTGGAGGATTTGTGCTCGGTTTTACATTTAAATACCCCATGACCCATAGCTAGTTTAGGAGGTCAAAGAGACTTGCGGTGCTGAAATTGGTTCCCTTCGTGAAGATATCCACCTCTTTACTAAAGTTGATCAACTGAAGTGTGATTCTCAGGTCTCCGCTCAAGATGTCTTTACCTAAGATCAGCAATCGCATGACCACTCTTAAGCCTCCTTCAGGGACCTTTATTATCAGGTCAAGGGCATCGACAACCAGGGCCTGCGGAACATTATTAGAGTACATGGCCTTCCAAAAGCTACCCAAGACAAGGCTCTCCATCTTATTCCTCAATGACTCTTGGGGAGACCTGCAGCCCAACGTATTAAGCTGGAATGGGCGCTGAAGCCGAAAGGTTCCCCTGTCCCGACACAAGGATGTTATTTGCAGGGTTTACTTCCGCCTTTGTGCAAGGAGGAACAGGACAAGCACTGCCAGGACCCTGCAAAATGATCTCCAGTGGGCCACAAATGAACATTTCTGTTCAAATAGTAAGAAACAGACTCAATGAGGGTGGTATGAGGGCTAGGAATGGTGCCCTGTGCACTTCACAGATTAAAGCAGGTTCAAACTGAGCACATGTTACAGGCATGACAGAGTCTGGAGATGCCATGGAGAAAGTTCTGCTACCTGCAACATCCTTCAGCATGACTTGTGACTTATGTGGTTTATGTACAAATTTTTGCAGGATTCCGTTATATTGTACACAATATATGTTTTTATACTCAATTGTTGTGTGTCCCTTCTTACTGGTGGCCACCTATCGAACCTACGGAATTTTATTATTGAATTAATATATTTATATATATCCTAATTAGATGTGATTATTATTTTCCATAATAATAATTTTCTTACAGAGTGTATCAGCAATTCCTGCAAGACCAAGGCATTGAAGCTATGGACTGGCCGGCCCGTTCCCCAGACCTGAATCCAATTCATCTTGGCTCACTCCATCCACCAACACCACAGAGATGCTTTAGTGCAGGTGTGGGAGGAGATCCCTCAGGAGACCATGTCATACAGGCATGTGGAGGCCACACATACTACTGATCAGCATTTTGACTTGTTTTTAGGACATTACATCAAAGTTGGATCAGGTTGGATGTTTTTTTCCACTTTAATGTTGAGTTCAAATCCAGACCTCCATGGGGTGATACATTTGATTTATATTAATCATTTGTGTGTCATTTTGTCAGCACATGTAAAGAACAAAGGATTTAATAAGAATATTTCATGAATTCAGATCTAAGATGTCTTATTTTAGTGTTTTTGAGCAGTGCATAATTAAAACAAAATTCATTCCAGGAACAGAGATCACATTCTAGTGACATGGATTTATATATTGTGATTACTGTCCCAGAATATTATTATCTCAGTCACTCCTGTTAAGCAGGGTAGAGACGTGAAGATATGGGTCAAATCTATGGCCGTTTTGAGCACCGTGCGCACTCACGGCCATCTATCTGACCCATATAATCTGCCCCTATAGCTGTTTTCGAGCGGGATTGAACAGCCTTATCAGACATGACCGCTAATACAGCGATGTCCGATGATTTGCCTGGGTCTCCAGGCAAAGCTTGGCTGAGGAGGAGGAGTTCTGCTCTCCCCGGCTTCTCCCATGATGTCATCACACTGCTGTAGGGTACATCGGACGGCTCGAATATCGAGTCGTCTGTACCCTGCTTTATACTTACACCAATTCCTCTATCCGACTTGTTGTCAGAGCTTCCATCAGACCCCTGAAATGACGACCCTCCAGATTGTTCCCAGACAGGTCCAGTGTCCTCAGTGTCTGGTTATTTCTTATTCCAGATGCCAGGTCGGAGCAGGATCCGTCTGTCAGATGATTATTGGACAATCTGTAGAAGAAGAGAAGAATGTCACTAGAAGACAATAAATGTCTCCCCCAGGAATGAATGGAACTATTCTCTACATGAATGGAGATCATTTCTCTGTATTGGAATCATTTATATTAGATGACTTTATAATCCTCCAGGAAATATCATGTGATCAGTAAAATGTTATAAATAGAGCAGACTCCCCAATATTGTCACTGATTGTCAAAAGACCAGATCCTCTGTATATGACCT
>CM070043.1:50485324-50495666 GCA_036250615.1 Ptychadena robeensis | reverse complement strand
CCATCGGGTGCTGAATCGATCAGCCAGGGAATCCGTGCCATGTATGGCTAGCTTTAGAGTTAGAACAAATAAATTTGATGGGTCTGCTTATCCCCAGTCGCTACCACACCTAGTTTGTAAGATTGGAGAAATATCACCCATTATCATGAATTTTGGCATTGTTTTCATAGAATTGAAATCTTGTATTGTTTAGCATTATCATCATTGAGTCTCAGCTGTGATTATTGCTAGACTGCTACTGCAGTCCACATTCTTGAAATTGCTTGTATGTGTCGCAGCATAACGATTACCGCATTTTTCGGACTATAGGACGAACCTTTTCAACCCAAAAATTGAGGGGGGGGGGGAGTGGTGTCCGAATGTCACGCCTTGGCTTTTCGCCAGCACTTCCGGCAAGGAGAGATGGTGTCTGAATCTCCTATCTGAAATATATAATTGCCTTTCCCCCTCCTCCTGATCAATGAAGAGGTGGTATGAGTACTGCTGCTAGTGACATCTACTGGCTGAATTTAATATTGCATTCATTTAATCCATTGCATTAACCAAATTGATGTGAAAACGTATTAAATATATTTTTTTCTGGTTTTCTGCTCTTAAAACTGGGTGCGTCTTATGGTCTGAAATATACAGTACATCTTGAATTGAATTTTATGATATTCACTCCCTGGTGTCACACATTTTACTCTCTGCAATTTCTATTCATCTCACCTCTCTTACACACTTAGATGGCAAATCCACACTACACTGATGACTCACTCACTTATACTCAATGCAAATAAGCTTCACAGTACCAGTCACACATAATCACATTTAACACATTGTACATCAGAACATACAGCTATTACTTTTACAACACAGAACCATCCCACATCATTCCACACACTTATAGCTTGCATAGCACCTACCGACCATACTTATGCACTGTTTCCACATTCACTACAGTTTTTTTGCATTGGGTGTTTCTTTTTTTCTCTTTTCCTTTTCCCTCCCTCCTTCCATCTTTTCTTCTTCACTCACCATTCTCCCGTATCACTCCCTTTTTTATTTGCATTCATCTCTCTTTACCACCTCTCCTGTCTTTATCACACAATAGTTCCCCATCGCAGTGTTGAATTACTTATACCTATATATTTCATTTTTAGGATTGACCCTTTTACTTGTTACTATCACAGCTTTACATTCTTCATCATCCACTGAATATTGCCTTCAATACCTTGAGGACAACCCAGGATACTGGGGAGGTGGAGGTGATGCGGTGAATCCCCTTTGGGAGAACTGAATCCACTAAGAACCAGACGCATTCTTACATACTACTTTTTTTACTTATTTGTGTTCCATTCCAGTGACATGGATTTATATATTGTGATTACTGTCCCAGAATATTATTATCTCAGTCAGTCCTGTTATACTCACCGTAATTCCTCTATACAGGTTGTTGTCAGAGCTTCCATCAGACCCCTGAAATGAGGACCCTCCAGATTGTTCCCAGTCAGGATCAGTGTCCTCAGTGTCTGGTTATTTCTTATTCCAGATGCCAGGTCGGGGCAGGATCCGTCTGTCAGATTATTACCCCACAATCTGTAGAAGATAAGAAGAATGTTACCAGAAGACAATGAATGTCTCCCCCAGGAACGAATGGAACTATTCTCTACATGAATGGAGATCATTTCTCTGTATTGGAATCATTTATATTAGACGACTTCATAAAACTCCAGGAAATATCATGTGATCAGTAAAATGTTATAATGGAGCAGACCCCCCAATATTCCCCTCCATGTGTAGAGACGGTGATATCTCCATACACAGGATTAGCACAGAATACCACTGACATAATGCCAGGCATACACGCGGCGACCATCGCCGACATCTGCCCCGATTTCTTCCGGGATTGTAAACGTGATGGCGTCATCACGTTTACAATCCCATTGCATTCTGGGGCCCCTTCAGTCGGCTGGGCACCCTTTGTGTGCCGGCCATAAGCTACAATGAAGCAGCCGCTTCATTGTAGCTTATGGCATCGGCTCCCATCGGCTCAGATTTTCCGACATGTCGGATCTCTGGCCAGCCGAGAAGTGGGGCGACAGGGATCTGTCGCCCCATGTGGGGACATGCCGATAAACGGCCGGCTTTTAACCTGAGCAACGGCGAGAGCGCGCACGCCCGTCGGTCAGATTAAAATCCGGCCGTTTATCGGCATGTGTATGGCCAGCATTACTGGGATTGTGCTGTAATCTCTTTATGTATGGAGCATGAACGAGTCAGCATTGCTGGAGATTGGATCGGAGGATTTATGTGATATTTCTATATATTTATCTCCACTCATAAGAGCTCTGTACTCATAGGGAATAATAAGGAGATTGGTGACAGTGAATAGCGGTCGGTGATGTCTGGTGACCAGAAGCTCTGCTCCCTCATTGCAGGAAGATCCCATTTTACTTCTGCAGTGAGGAATATAAGTATTTGAACACCCTGCGATTTTGCAAGTTCTCCCACTCCAAATGATGGAGGGGGTCTGAAATCCACATTGTAGGTGCATTCACACTGTGAGAGACAGCATTAAAAAAAATCAGGAAATCACATTGTATGATTTTAAAGGGTGTTCAAATACTTGTTGTTTGTTCCTCACTGCATCTATTTTACTAGTTATCAGACTGAACAGAAAATCAGATTTTACCAGGTAACAGAAAAGTCTATTTCAGGAATGATAATAGGCTTAGATCCAAGAATTAAGGTAGCCACATATGGTTCGATATTTCCGTTCAATCCACCCAAAAAATCGCTCTGTTTACGCCGATCAATATCGAACAGAAAGTTGATCAAAAAGTAATTGAACATGTTGGTAAATCTAAGTCAATCGTATAAGTTTGTACAGAAGGAATCAACCCGTGTATGGCTAGCTTTAGAGAACAGTATAGGTTTGGCTAAACAGAGATCAAATCTAATCACTTATGGAGATTGTTTTATCTTGGGTTTAAGTTTGGGCACACATGGCTCGATACACAGCCGTTTCGAGGAAGCTCCAGCTAAGCGCGATGACGCCATCACGCAGGGCAGGAGCTACCCCTCGTATCGAGCTGGAGTGGACATGTCGAATCGCCCATCAGATAGCCCTAAAATCTTCAAGCTCCTAGAGGAGATAACTTGATAAAAATAACCATCCTGAAGAAGTGGCATAATAAGCCACGAAACGCGTTGATAAAAATAATTCTTGGAATAAATCTGAAAAATGGACATTGGGTGCCTTACATATGCCTCTTTATTTTTATTGGGATTAATCCCATACTCTCCGGTTAAGTTTAGATTCTTTTCTGGGTCATTCAGAACAAGTGCAGGATGGCGGGTATCAGAACCCAAAGATGGCAATTCGAGGTCAGCACAGTTTGTGTAGCAGGACAATAAAGAATGATGGACAACCACAGTGGGTAAATGGTTTTAACCATTGCTTACTCCAGGGGAGGAATTGTAATTGGAGCTGGCCCACCCCTCAATCTGAATGAGTCAGCCCTCTTAATAGAAGGGGGAAGATAACATAAAAATGGCCCTAGAACAGTATAGGTTTGGCTAAACAGAGATCAAATCTAATCACTTATGGAGATTGTTTTATCTTGGATTTAAGTTTGGGTAGTAAAGCTGGGTACACACGGCTCGATACACAGCCGTTTCGAGGAAGCTCCAGCTAAGTGCGATGACGACATCACGCAGGGCAGGAGCTACCCCTCGTATCAAACTGGAGTGGACATGTCAAATCGCCCGTCAGATAGCCCTAAAATCTTCAAGCTCCTAGTGGAGATAACTTGATAAAAATATCCATCCTGAAGAAGTGGCATAATAAGCCACGAAACGCGTTGATAAAAATAATTCAGAAAATCTGAAAAATGGACATTGGGTGCCTTACATATGCCTCTTTATTTTTATTGAGATTAATCCAATACTCTCCACTCCAGTTAAGTTTAGATTCTTTTCTGGGTCATTCAGAACAAGTGCAGGATGGCGGGTATCAGAACCCAAAGACGGCAATTCGAGGTCAGCACAGTTTGTGTAGCAGGACAATAAAGAATGATGGACAACCACAGTGGGTAAATGGTTTTAACCATTGCTTACTCCAGGGGAGGAATTGCAATTGGAGCTGGCCCACCCCTCAATCTGAATGAGTCAGCCCTCTTAATAGAAGGGGGAAGATAACATAAAAATGGCCTGAAATTGCTGAGTAAATATATCTTTCAGGAGGAACTCATAGAGACCAAACATGGGTGTTTTCTGCTCTCTCAAACCTGAGAAATATAAAACTGGGTTTTGGGACATTGTATAAGCTTTGTTCTGGCATCATCATATTCATATATGAAGAACCATTAGCAGAAGTATCAATTTATAATTTCCATCATTATTGATTCAAGATGTTAATCAAAGTTCAATTTTCCCATCCTCTGGATGACTCCAGAGGCTTGCAGTTCCTCACCACACCAGCATCCTTTCAGGTTGTCATTGGAGTGGATTTATGAGGGAATTGAACCTTCTTATCAAGATCACTTGAAGCATAGATCTCTGAGAGGAGTATTTTATGACCCTAGGTGTTTACAAAAATGGACACTAAGGGCTTGTCCCCATGGTCCCGCCAGCCGCCAGTAGCTGTCAAAGACCACAAGCAGTCGCTTGTCAATCAGTTCAGTTGATGATTGTGGCATGTGGAATGTTGGTCTACTCAGAGCATCTCAAACAAGCTGAATGGGTGACATGTCGGGTGAGTATGCTGGTCATGCAAGAACGTTTTCAGCTTCCAGGAATTCTGTACAGATCTTTGCAACATGGGGCTGTGCATTATAGAACTGCTTTCTATAACGGACTCTCTTGGCCTGACCCAGCACATCCACACCCCTCCCCACACCTTGCTGGACAAACACTTGACCTGGTGATCACCAAACTCTGCACCCTCACCCACCTGGACAACTCTTCTTCTCTAACCACCATATCCTAACCTTCAATATAAATACTTCTTGTCCTTTGTCCACCCCTGCACCTCCCCGATCTGGACGTTGGCACAGAGACCTCCGTAACCTGGACTCTTTATCTTGACTTACTTCCACTCCACTATCTCTCTTTTCACATCCCCTGACCAAGCTGCCTCTCAGTATAATCTCACCCGTCAATCTGTACTACATAAATTTGCCCCTGCCACCCTCCCCATCCAATTGATCCCCGTCCAACCGACCCTTGTTTCTGGCACAGTAAGCACACTCGCTGCCTCCAACAAGACACTCGCAGGGCAGAGAATGGAGAAAGTCTGGTCAGAACAGCAACTTTCTCATTTACAAGACCAAACTCCATCAACTCAATGCTGCCCTTACCCCTGCCAAGCAAAACTACTTCTCTTCACAATCCTCACAAGCATCCAACCCTCACTGCCTCTTCTCCACCTTCAACTCTCTCCTCAATCCCACACCTTCTCTGTCCAGGACTTTGCTACAAAGATAAGATTGAAGCCATCCGAACTGATATTTCTGCCAACCGCATCACCCCCACTCCTCCAATCCCATCATCCTGTGACTCTTCCCTTCTCCACACTCCGTCAATTCCATCCTCCTCTAAAGCTAGCCATACACGTACCGATAACATTTACGATTGATAAAAACAAATAGATGAATCCCGATGTTGTAATCGTTTATCCATTGTACTTTTAGCTAAAATGGTACCACATAGGGAAAACGATTTTAGATAGATTTTTCCAGTTTTAATCAGAAATGTAACCGAAAAAAATTGTGAATTCTATGAGACGATGTGCTTTCTAATGGGAAGTGATGTAGGGGGGTATGGAAAGGAGCTGATAGGATAGTGTATAAATAGGTGGTGGCAATGCATGTCATTGGTTAAAAAATCCCCACCCATTGGATGTTGATATTTCTCTTTTTCAAAGCCTTTGTTTAATGCCCTGTGCATATCCTGAACAGTGGAGGAAGGCTTTTGTGGCACCCTGCAAATGCTTATTTCATATATAATTTTCACAAACACTCAAAAAAGAACTTTGGTTGTTATGATCAATTCATCCAGTCACCAGCTGCAACATGCCGGCACCGGAAGTTTAAATATGGTAAAAAGCATCATCTGTTGCGGGGGGGGGGGGGGGGGGGGGGGGGGGGGGGGGGGGGGGGGGTTGGCGCTCCTGTATAGGGTGGCGATGGGTAATGCAGTCTACCAGTTGGGTTCTGATTCTCTTTTTTTTGTAGTTTCGGGTAGGATCTCCTCTGTGGGCTTAACCTAAGAGGATGGGTTTTACCGTGTTTGTATGGTTTAAATTGATGAAAAAAATGCAAAATGCATTGATGAAGTGTCATTGTGCCGCTATATTGAATCTATTGTATGATTTTTTACTTCTCAATAAAAATATTTTCAAAAAGAAAAATAGCTTTATCTGCACAAATTTGGTCAGGAAATCACAAAACACTTGCCTGATGTTCCCAGACCAATAATAATTTTCATCTTGTCCTCTCCTTCACTCCTTTCCTTCCACTACCTGGCCACTTAACCCTATACCTGCTCATCTACTGTAGACCCATTCTACCACCCTTGCCCCGGCACTGACTGAACTATTCAATCTCTCCCTCTCCTCTGGTATATAATTTATTAACACACACGGAATAATAAAAACACGGAAAATCTATTGAAACAGAATGAATTATAGCAATGGCATGTAACACCAGAAAACCACCACAAGGTGTCTCCAACACACCTAGCACGGTAATATTACACCCAAGAATTCGTGCTATGCAAATGGAAAAAAACACGATGGCTAAACACAATCAGAATGTAGTAATGGCTGTAACTTCTACAAAACTAGGCCAAGATTCTCAGATAGGAAAATAAGTCTCTCCAAGCACAAATTGATGTGATACCAATTAGGGATAAAAATGAGGTTTTGCTCTGAACTCATAGATAACTCATTTATGATAAGGTGCACTTTTATCAGGCAAACTCAGTTATCATAAGCTATCCTAGCTCTAAGCTCTGCAAAGAGGCAGACGTAACTAGGTATCACCTCAGTATTTGGTTTGGAGATATAAGATAAATATTCCTTATCAAGACTTGGGATCGCTTTGTAGAATGAAGGCATCATTTATGTGATGGGTAAGGGGCTCTTGTTGTCCCGTTCTTTTTCCTTTCATTTTCTTTTCTTTGTTTCTTCCCCTTCTCCCCCGTGCATCACTTTAAGTAATAATCTCTTATCTAAAACACATACCTTCTGCTCTCCGAATTCTCCAATTAACTTCAAGCATAGAGGCGTATCGTAGATAAGAAATGGGCAGACCTTCAAACATTGTGTAACTTTTAACTCTTTCCTGTATATAAGTAAACCGTGTGCCATGTAGCATTTCGCCATAAATATTGAGGCACAAAGATACATCCTCACACTTTTATGGCCAGAAACTAGACATTCAGGGGCCGACTTAGACTCTCACCCGAGGATGTATTCTCACCCGAGGATGTATTCATCCCAGACAGAAGACAATGGTTATCCTATGCTTCTATATGATTTATTAACAAGGCAGATAAGCTTCGTTCAAAGCTCTACCAGGGATCCTTTGTATTAGAGCATGAAGGGGCCCCCTTTCCTGGACCACACTTAGTTTCGCTCAGTGATGACCTTTATACAGACTTACGATAGTGATACAAAATGGAGTAATGTTATAACTATGGCTATTAACTATACGCCATTAGATACATAATGGTAGAATATTTAAATACTTGCATACATAAATTTTATACCCCAATGAAAATTCCTGACAGTATAATTAGATTTTTTATGAAACAACTTACTGTAAATTCTTGATGTTGTGTAGAGCCGGTATAATCTTTTTTAATCCTTCATTCTGAATATTACATCCACCCAAATTTACTTCTTCTATCTCTCCGCAGGACTGAAGAATAAAAGACAACACAGAGCAGTCCAGAGGAGTGAGGGGGACAAGAGAAAAGTCCATGTTATTTCCCCGGATACAGTGTGACACCAGAGCCTTATTCCTGCTCTCATGGAGATAGTAGAACACATTAGGAAGTTTTCTCTTCTCTGTATATCCGACAGACCTTTGTCCTTCTGCAGGTTTCTTCTTCATCCAGGTGATGACATCTCTGGCGGCCTGAGTGGACAATTCCCCCACATAAGACTTTAGCATGGATCTAGTAGTACAGTCTGAGAGACCACAGAGGAAACGGAGGGATATTTCAGCCCGACCATCATCAAAAGATTCAGCTTTAACCAGTGTTTCCTGTAATCTGTCCGGATCATAGAACATATAATGAACTAAAGCAGCAAAAAACTCCTGAAGAGTGAGATGTAAGAAGGTGTAATCCACATCCGGAGGATGACCAGATTCCATCAGGAAAGATGAAAAGAGATGATTATCCTTTATCACTCTGAATGACTCCAAATGAAGTTTATCAAATACAATCACATGATTCATGACTCCATATTCTGCCATCCACCCAATAGATGCCAGCAGGTCCTGGGCACTGCCACCACCATCTTTATTCTGGCTGTGATTGGCCAGAATGTTGGAGACAAATGTCACAAAGAGTTGTGTCACTGTTTTGGGTAATGATGTCATCAGCTGATCAGTGTTGTAGCAGATTGATAACACTGTACAGATGATCCAGCAGTATGATGGGATATAACAGAAAGTGTACAGCGTGTCATTCTCCTGCACATAACGAAAAGCTTTTCCTGATAATTCCTCATTTCCAAAGAAATTATTAAAGAAGGTCCGTCTGTCTTCATGGAGGAATCCCATAATGTCAGTTATTCTCTGGAAAACCCCGGTATCCACTGATGCCAGTCTGGTTGGGCGGCTGGTTATCAGTACAGAACAACCCTTAAGAAGACTCTGCCTCACCAAACTCACCACAATCTCACCAAAACCTTTTCTCAGCTTTGGATTGGACAGATTACTGGATCTGAAATCTATTGGCTGTAAAATTTCATCTAAACCATCAAATATAAACAGAAGTCCCTCTGGATGATGTAAAATATCTCCAATGTGACCCTCCAGATGTGGATATTGTTGTAGAATCATCTCCTCCAGGTTGACCACTCCCAGTCTATTAAGGTCCCGGAATCTGAAGGAGAAGACAAAGGCAAATCTCTGGTAGTGTTTTCCGGTCACCCAGTCATAGAGGTACTTCTGCATCAGTGTGGTCTTCCCTATTCCTGGCACTCCGCTCACCATTACTGCATGTGGTACACATTGTGACTGGTGACTCCAGCGGAACAGCCTGCTCGGGGAAATGTGTTCCAGTCTGGTTTGTGTGTCCTTCAAACATTCCTCATATTTTCCTCCAGTCTGTATGAGTTCATTCTCAGGACGCTTCCTGAACTGATCAGTGGAGACTACAACCAGGTTCACATAACGCTCATTGATGAGGAAACTTTGTGGGTCCAGGTTAGTTCCTGGAGGTCTATGTTCCTGTAGGATCTCAGTCTTCTTCATCAGATGTTGTTTGTGCTTCATCTGAATATCTGGAGATAGAATTAAAGTATATTATAACACAAAACTAAAAAAAGAGAATAAATACAAAAAAGTGCACAATTTGTGTTGTCTTTTGTACATGGGACTATAACTGGGCATACAGTAAAAGTTTCAAATTGAAAAACACCTAAACCTTCCTCTTCATAAAATGACTTTCTTAGTAGTGATGGCGCGAACCCAGAATTTGATGTTCGCGAACGCGAACTTCCGCAAAAGTTCGCAACCCGGCGAACCGGCGAACAAACTTCGCCATTGACTTCAATGGAGGCGAATTTAAAAACAAAGGGCCATTTCTGGTCCCACAATAGTGGTGGGAAGTTGTTTCCAAGGGGTCTAACACCTGGTCCATGAACTGACAGAGGGTTTATCCATGGAACAATGACATAGAACAGAGGGGGATCCATGGCAAAACAAAACTCCCGACAGAAAAAAAAAATTTCACGCAAAAATCCAGCACAAAGGATTTCTACAAGGAATAGTCAAGGGATGTGAGCTGGAGAGGAGCGACTAAAAAACAAACATGGATGGTAACATGCCCTGTGTGAATTCCACCTGAAAACAACTGTGAAAGATCTGCTTCACATGCCGACAGCTTAAAGGTGAATATGTTACTTTTATGGAGGACAACGGTGGAGATGGACAGAGTGTGGAGGACACTGGGGGGAGATAGTCAGGGTGGCAGACACACTGGGGGAGGGATGGTCAGTGTGGAGGAGTGGGGGGAGGGACGCAGTGTGGAGAAGGGGAGATGGTCAGTGTGGAGGACATGGGGGAAGAGGACAGGGGAGACAAGGGAAATGGGGGAGATGGTCAGTGTGGAGGAACTGGAA
>CM070043.1:50436048-50447530 GCA_036250615.1 Ptychadena robeensis | reverse complement strand
CCCCCCCCCCCACCTTCTTGGTAGCCCCTGTATGTCTTTAGCCATAGAGCCCCTTCCTTAATGGTAAACAGAAAGCCCCCACTTTTTAGTAGCCACAGAGCTTCCCCTTACAGGTAATCACAAAGCCCCCCTTATAGGCTTTTTTAGGGGTTGTTGGTGATGGCGCGGGGGTTTTGCTGTTGAAAGTGGGGTGGGCAGACATGAATGAAAAATAATAAAGAACAGGGAGCAGGAAGGACAAGTCCTTACGCCACTGAGCCGGACTGAAGGGGCTAAAGAGCCACATATGGCTCCCGGGGCCACACTTTTCCTACCCCTGGTTTAAGGGAAGGATACAGAAAGCTGTCTCAGACATTTCAGCTGTGTCTGTGCCTGTGCTCTTTCATTTCTCCAATATGTTCACAGTTAGGTACATATTGAGGAAATGGAAGACCACAGGCACAGGTCAAGTTAAGGCTGGAAGTGGCAGACCAAGAAAAATCTTGGATAAACAGAAGCGACGACTGGTGAGAACAGTCAGAGTCAACCCACAGAGCAGCACCAAAGACCTAGCAAGTTCTCCTATATGTCTCTGCTGCTCCCTAGTGGAGAATTTTATGCACTGCTTCTTTGAATGTCGATTTATCAAGAATTTTTGGATGCATATCCTAAACCACTTACACAACAACCTGGAATTGCCTAAGATTACAGATCCTAAAATCTGCCTTCTGGGGATGTTAGGTGATTTAAACAGATCCACAGATCACATAGGAGAGCTAGCGACTGCACCATCCAAAACTCACCAGTGAGTGATAGCAACGTGCCCCAACCTCTTAGCTGGGCAAGGAGGCTCCAAGTGAGAAAGCAACTGAAAGCAACAGCCATGCACAAATGACATCGACTCCTGACAGCATTCATACTAATGTCCCTATATTGGTCATAGTATGAAGGTGGGTTGTCCAATTCCAGTCATCAAGGACCAAACCCTTGGTATAAAAATTTTCATTTGTCATTTAAACACTACTATCAAGAGATAAAACCAGTCTTTATTCACATTTGACCAACAGCATAATTAAGATAGCAAAAAACATCTGATCATCTGTTCAGTACATGATTGCCAATATCCAGCATTAACAGTATCAATCACCACATCATCCACCACACCACAGGAAAGTATCAATCACCACATCAACCACCACACCACAGGAAAGGTACACCAGACAACGGGCAAATTCTGTTAACAGAATCACATTGTTAGATCATCACAATATACATAGCATAGACATACAATTACAAATCTCAGCTATCGCCCCAGGTGCCTTACATCGAAACCCTCGAAAGAAAATGGATCTATATCTTTATATATATATATATATATATATAACTAGGTTGGTACATACCCCAAGGTGGCGTTCAGCCGTCCCACACGACAATCAAAAGTTTCATAAAATCTTTAATAAAATCATATTCAGTAGGCATATGGGTATGTATTGTATTGAGAACTTGGGGCCCAATGGCCTCCCAAAAGGAACCCGACAAATGGGGACAAAGAAGAGTCAAAGAATATGTATATTGTGATTATCTAACAATGTAATTCTGTTCATAGAATTTGCCCATTGTCTGTTGTACCTTTCCTGATGAAGCCCAGTCCAGGCGAAACATGAAAAGAGGATAATATGGACTATACCAAATACAAAATAGTCAAAAAATTTAAAGCTAATTTGAAAATGTACTGAGAACTTCATTTCAAAAACATTTCTATCCCCTGTCTGTAATCTCAAACATATACAAAATGGTTTATGGTTTGGGTGGTTTAGGGAAATATACAATATTTTTAGATTTGTATTTTAGATACTCATGAACAAATGATTAACATGATGTCAACAATCTTATCAGCATTTGGTAACTTGTTTCCACTGTAAAGCCCCCCATACACCACATACAATTACCATGCAATTTCTGTACAATCAACTTTTCATCTACCAAAACCATGTAATATGAGGACCTTTCTACACCTTCCAATCACTATGTATTCTATCAGGAAGGCCCCTATACTACATAGTTGTTGGTAGATCTGATGGAAATTGTATGGAGGAATCTAAAGGTGTATGGGGGGCTTAAGTGCTACCATAATAAAATTCTTACACTAAAATTTTAGACCATCACGGTCCTTCTGTTCTCAAATTTAACAAGAGCAAAGTCGCTGGTCAGCCAACAAACGGTTTTGCTTGTTGAGAATATACCTGTTGGATAAAACCCAGGGTTGTTCAACTCCAGTCCTCGAGGTGTGCACTAATATTTTAGTATTTCTCTAAGAGACAGCAGTGACATGAGTAAGGTGTGGTTTAGGAGTTTGAACATGACCCAGTTTATACCTAAACCTGACCTGTATTTGTCTCTTGAGGACTGGAGTTGGACAATCTTGGTCTATAATATATAAAGAATTCGTGACAAGAGGTCAAAGCGTTATGAAAAGCAAAAACACATTATAAAAAATGATATTGCATGTTATTAAACACAATTTATGAAAAACAAAAAAAATGATTAATGTACCTAATCTAATCCAGGTCAATTTTGAGATCTGACATCCAATTTTGGTTATCTGAACAGTTGTCAATTAATGGTCACAAATGTAAAAAAAAAAGGGGTGGCAAGCTGTTTGTTTTATTATGTAACTTTACTGGTGCATAAAAATAGCAGTAAATGTTTTTAAAAGTATAGATTAATTAAACTAAATGTCATAGAGTAAAGGTTAATGTTGTATTTAGTTTAAAACTAGGCCAGGTTGCACATGGTTGTTGGTTCCAGTCCAGTCATGGGCTCAATGGGTTCATTTAAAAAGCTTAACAGACCCTATCCCCCCATGGGCTGTTACGCTTTTTTTTCGGACCCTATGTCAACTTAGTAAAAAGACTTTCTGGGTGCCATCTGCTTATTCCCTGTAATGAGCGTCGATAAGGCCTATAGTAGTCCAAATGCCCCCTTGTCAGTATATTGCATTGAATGAACAGTTGGGATCCAGAGTGTCATGTTACCAAGATCTCCGCATTTTGACTAAAATATGTCAGTAATGATTATTGATGTTTTCATTAATTTTACCTACCTGGCAGTATGATTTTTTTAAGCCTTATGGGAAATTAAAGATTAAAATGCTACTGCCACATATACCCGCCAAATTGGCACAAAATGCTACTGCCACATATACCCGCTATCATCAATGACGTGGAGGACACAATCAATAGGTGCTATGGTATTAGAGGCTCTTGGTTTGGCCCCTCTGTCAAACTTCAACTTCTGCAGGTTAATTTCGATTTTTCTTTTACAAAAGATGGAATTCTCACAAATTGAAATTTTGACATAAAAAATTATAAATGTTTATATTTAATCATACAAAATATGGTTAAATATATTGATGAATATGACCTGTTCTCTGTTTCCCACCCTGTGGTATGGCATTGCCTGTAACAGTTTCAAGTGTCCATTCCGATGACCCCCACATCACAGCAACTCCTGTGTATAACCTCTTCTTGTGATTTTGGACTCTTCTTCTGATTAACCCTTTGGCTACTCTCTTTATTGGACTACGTGGAGATTGGGGTATCCTGTCTGAACTAAGACCGGTGATCTCCCTTGAGACCCTTACAATCCTTTACCATAACCATATCACTTAGCTGTTATGTTGACATTCCTGTATCACAAAATCATAACTCATAGTAAACTCATTGCAGTTTGGGCCCTAAACTTAGCGCAACTGAATTGTAGGCATTACATTCCATTGACATTTTGAAGGGAGTGACATTTGTTCCAGGGTTTTAGGATTGTAGTGGGTGCCCCTCATTTCCAAATACGCCACACTGGTGAATTAAAGCCCAATTCCATAGACAGGGGCTCCATATGCATCTGTGTGATTGTATATTATTATAATGTTCGCAGCTTTAGGCAGGCCGACATGTGCGAGTGGTTTTATTTCTTGTAAATGGCTTAGCTCTTGACCTGCCTACATTTTGTGGTCTATGTAAACGGAAGAGCAGCAAAAAGCAGAGAAAAACTGGTCTCGGGTAATGAAGGCATTCGTCTCTCGGAGGTAGAAGAAACCATGTCCACTCTGGCATTCCTTGTCTTATTCTGTAAGTTTTGCTATTTTCTGTTTGTATTTCTTTATCAATGAAATTGGCACATGAGTGATAGTGAAGCCATTAGGCTCTAATTGTATATTTCGGGATTTTCACACTTTTCATTCCACCATTTTACATAAAAAAATTATTCCAATTTTCTTTACCTAATTTTTGGTTCCTAATACGACCTAATTAATCAACAGAGAAAGTGATGGCTGAAGGGTAGAATTGCATTTGCTCAGATTTTTCTTAACATTTATTAATTTTCAATACTCAAATGTAATTTAAGTTTGAAGTTATCTTTCAGTAAGATCTTTTAAATTGTCAAACACAGTAGAGCCTTTCCCAAAAACCATTTAGCAAAATAACAATGAACTGAAAAAATAATGCATAAATACGTATTTTAATATGAGTGAGGTTGGAGATAATCACATCATTGATCTTTATTAAGTTTCAAATTGAACAATAGATACAATATGATTGCAACAATTAACTAGCTGACTTTGTGAGTTAATTTCAAAGCCCTTAAACATTCAAAGTTCAAACAAAGTTCAAATATATTCCAAATGAATTTCAAAATTCAATTGACTTTGACTAAATGTAAGTAAAAACTAGATGTACTGGATCAATCTTTTTTTTTTTTAATGTTCTACAACCCGTCTCTTCATCGCCAGCATTTTTGATACCATGTCCAGGTACTATGAAATTAACTCAGAAATCAACGAGTCCTCAATTTCTTAATCTCTACTGTACAACCCCCCCCCCCCCCCCCCATTCCCACAAGGGAAAAACTTTTTCATCAATTCCTAGACTTCAGCATTTTGGGTAAGCTTGATCATGTCCCCACGTAGCAATTGGGTAAGTTTGATCACGTCCTAAATATCTACTGTAAACCACAAACCACTGCATTGCAAATGTTTGGCAAAAACGAATGGAAAATACTTTTTCATCCATGTCTAGACTTCAACATTTGGGTAGCTATTGGGTAAGCTTGATCACGTCCCATGAATAGTACTTTTTCTCAGAACTCCTTAAGACATTTTGCCGCATAAATTTTAAGCCATCAACTTACTATAATAAACTCAAATTTCAAGCGCTTTTTTTGTGAACAAAGATTTAATCTACAGATTAACATTTAAAAATAAAATAATAAAAATCCTTTGGTTAGGCGTTTAAGAAACGCTTTGACTTTTTTTTTTTTACAAATATCTTTTATTGCGGAGAAAATAACAAACTCTTTGACTTTCATCACAGCACTCAACTTTGAATTAAAAAAAGGGCATTTATTTTTTAACATTTATGACAACTTTTTTAAAAGCAATTTTACAATAATTTTTTATAAAAATTATTTAAAAACCAATAAATAAAAAAACATAAAACAAATTTTTTTAAATTAAATATATAATAATAAAACAGCTAATGCGCAAATATATCAAGTGCATGTTGAGTCTTCCCAGCCATGTGTCACTGGACCTCAAAGAATTATTTTTGCCCATTATCATTCATATGTATTTTCAACAAAAGATTTGTTTGAAAATCAGGTACATGTGTAGACTTGCATTTAATACCCTTCATTTTCTAAATCTTTGTAATTCCAAGAAATAAGAAGTAGTTTGAAAGATGTAAATTTTTTCATAAATATAGGAACACGGTAAGTGAATAAAGTCACAATGCACACTGCTTACTGATTTATGCTAAATCTTTAACTTTTTCTGATGAATTTTGGGACCTAGGGCTTCGATCTGACCCATTGAGCTCCGGGTTGGGGGGTGGAGGGCTCTTATAGTTGATATCTAACGGTTAGCACATTTTAAGATAATTTCTTCTTTATTTTAGATTGATTTTTAGATTGATTTTTATCTAACATTGCTTCCTCTTCTTATTTTAATTAATGCTATATTTACTTTTTTACTTAATTTTTTTCCCATACAACATTTTTATTACGTTCCAAGGATAAGTTGTAATGCCTTTAACATAAAGATTTAACTTTTACATTTCTCTATTACTTAAGCCCCCCATAGACAAGCAGACTCCTCCATGCAACTTCTGTACAACCAACTTTTCTTCTACCAAAACCATGTAATAGGAGGACCTTTCTACACCTTCCAATCACTATGTATTCTATCAGGGAGGTCACTATACTACATAGTTGTTGGTAAGTCTCATGAAAGTTGTATGGAGGAGTCTGCCTGTCTATGGGGGGCTTAATGTATAATTGCCGCAAAATATTATTTCTTCTCAGGAAGGTTGAAAATTTTGTAATTTTTATACTTTATTTAATAATCACATTTTGCTTAACGTATTTTAATTAAACTCTTATACTCGATAACTTGAAAAAACTTAAGTTTTATGAATTTGAGAGTCGAATGGTCAACATGTCCGAGGTTGGGTTGTCATATAATGACATGGAAGAGTATTAACAAGCTGGTAATAACAATAACTAAAAGTAGCCAGGAGACCCACAAAGGCACAATTTAACGTTCACATGAATCTAGATTATTTAACTAATTAAATAAATTAAATATTTTATAAACACAAAATATCCTTAACCTTTAAAATAAATTTAAAACCTTATTATGTTTGTTTTTGGTAATAATTTAGCTTTTTATAACTAAAGGGTATTAATACTAATAGTTAATAATTGATATTTTTATTATAACCTTACTTTCTTACTCCCTTCTTTTTTCCTTTATTATATTCAAGGCCTCATGTTATAGATATTTGTTTTTTTATGGTTTGTAGTTGTTTTGTTATAACTTCAAAGACACATTTTTTTGTGGACTAAATGGCTACTAAATTTGGTGTTTTTATGTTCTGGTATGTCGGCATCTATAGATGGTATAGTTTGCATATTGTCTAAATATTAGAAAAGTCTATAATCGTCAACAACAAGACCAATCATGTAGTAAATATTTTAGTCCATGTGATTAATTTAGAAAGGGTGGAACTTACATTAATACAAAATATATAAGAAATTGGGGAAGAAAAGGGGAAGATTGAGGATGTGCAGCTATGTATGTGTAAGAAATACTGCACTCTATATCACCCCCTTACATATAGGAGATCAGTGCAACAAATAATACATATTATCAAACATGTATTAGGATAGAAAACATTTTTTTATGAAAATTATAAATCTAAAAATTTAAAAGGCATCAATTCCACTAGCACACATAGTGCACTTCCATTAGAACACATAGTCCTGCATTGAATTTTCTATTACAACCTTCTGCTGCTTGTATAAATAACTATACTGTACAATCAGCACATGTGTATACAAAGCTAGCAGCCTTTAATAAAAGAATTTAAGATTGCTATGGGGCCCTAGCTGTGATGTTTTCCATAAGGGGACTCCCATTGGCCATTTATGTATGCATGCCCAGCTTCTGGGACTTATAGGAGACCAAAGCTATATGAGTTTGGCAAGATCCAATACTCCATCCAATTTAATTAATATGATGATGTGATTATAATTCTTCTTCCCCATTTGCATTCCCCATAATAAATATAATCAAATAAAATAAATTCAGAATGACTGGTTGCAACCCCTTAAAACGAGCTGGTGTGCAAATCTGAGGACTTAGCAGAGAGCTGGTTGAAGATCCTAATAATAAGAAGAGGTGGTGTGAACATCTGAGGACTCAGCACAGAGCTGGTTGAAGAACCTAATAATAAGGGGTGGTGTGAACATCTGAGGACTTAGCACAGAGAGGGTTGAAGATCCTAATAATAAGAAGGAATAGTGTGAACATCTGAGGACTCAGCACAGAGAGGGTTGGAGATCCTTATAATAAGAAGGAATAGTGTGAACATCTGAGGACTCAGCACAGAGCTGGTTGAAGATCCTAATAATAAGAAGGGGTGGTGTGAACATCTGAGGACTCGGCACAGAACTGGTTGGAGATCCTAATAATAAGAAGGGGTAGTGTGAACTAGTGTGAGAAGTTTGGAGATCCTCATGTGAATAAGATGTGAATATGAACCATCTGAGATGGTTGGAGACCCTCATGATGATCACAGCTTTTTTTTAGATCTTTGGATTTAGCACAGAGATGGTTGGAGACCCTCATAACGGGCATGGCTGGTATACAAATTTAAAGCACAGGCCACGAGAAGAACACTTTGGTTTGGACCTTCCATTAATTTATGGTATCAAAACACCTATCAATGTTTAGGTGAAAGATCTATCAGCATATGTAGATGGCACATTGGACTGTTTCTTGTTCTCCAGTAGTAGTAATTTTCTGCTACCATTATGTACACTCCTATATTAAGAAGAACTTGTTTGTTTAGGTTATGATTACATAGTTATAGGAACCATATTGAGAAATATGTAGACCTGGATTGTGTGAAATCCTTTAATCCAAGTTTTCCTACAGAGCATATCTTTCCACCAGATAGGTGAATCATTTTTTACTTTTTAAATTATTTTGCAGCAAATTGAACATTTTTATTTCACACTTGAACTTGGCCACATTTTATAATTTTTAATGTTCAAAGGCTAAGCTTCATTTCCGATCTAGCTCGTGAATGCAAACAGCTAACCACCAGATCACCAGCACAAATAGCAACCACAAGTGTGAGCATTACAGCCAACAGACCACATAAGAAGCCGAGACCTACTTATGAGTTAGACAGATAAATTAACAAGCTCAAGGCTAAGAGAACATAAATATCAATGTTCCTACTAAAACCATGAGAGCTGACTTAGTTTTAGCTCAACTCCAAAACTTGAAGGACACATCCATGTCAGGTTTTCATTTTTATTTTCTTACTCTTATTTAATAACTATTGATGAAGTCATTAACCTCAATAATTACAAATTTGTACCATTGAGGACTGGAGTTGCATGGTCCTAGGTAAAACCGGCCATAGAAGACTACAGAATGGACAGGAATCCCTTGTGTTCCACTAACACACACGATTCCTGTCAGACTGTAGCCAATTAACTCGGAGGGGGAGGAGACTTCCCCTCCGAGTTAACAGACTGCAGCTTAGGATCGGAGGATCGGGAAGAAAAAGAACCATCAGGATGGATCCGTCTGTGATCTGACCTGCCGGCTCTTTTGGTCGGATCCTCAAGGTGGGCTCCCCTATAGTTGCGACCTTTATGTGCTCAGCGGGAGCACCCACGGCGTTTGGTCGGCCACAACTATGGCCGGGAATCGGCCCGTCTATGGGGGGCTTTAGCCAAACATAAGGATTTCAGTCTTCTTCTGTACCTAATTGAAACTTCCCTAGAAAAAAAGGGAACATGTTGGGAATATGGGCAATGTTTAGATCTATTAAGCATTTCAATAAAAAATAATACATTTTTGTTATCTGCACCTTTTTGGTTATGTTCACATAACTCATGTGCCTGGAGTCCTATAGATGCAAAATATGTTGACCCAATTTGAAATCCAGTGCTGTCCTGTGTCCTGCACAATTTACGGACTGATCTTCAACCATTTATCTTTGTTGGCCAACACATGCATAAGTATGTAAAGTATGTTAATCATACTCAATGTGTGCACATTATATCCAATGGAAGAGCATGAAAATGCATGTCTGACATAAAGCAGATTGGTGTAAACTCAACCTAAAGCCGGCCATAGACACCTCTATCAATCGCCGGCTTGTAGCAGACTCATTACAGAGTGGCGACTTCGCCACGCTGTGATGAGTCGGCTACAGAACTGACGGGAACCCTGTGTGCTCCACTAACACAGGCAATTACCGGAAGATTGTAGCCAATTAACTTGGAGGGGGAGGAGACTCCACATCCAGAGTAAGTGCCTACAACAGGATCGGCCACAAAAAGAACCAGCAGGATGGATCGCCATGATCAACTTTTTGGCTCAAAACCTTAAGGTGGGCACCCCTATAGTTGCAGGCGACTATTATGCATTCGGCGGGAGCGGGAATCAGCACGTCTATGGCCAGCTTAAGTTAGCATTATTAACTCCTATTCGAACATCAGTACCTGCCCTCACAATTTTTTTATTTTTTTTTGCTTAATGGGTACACGCCAAACTTCAGTGAACATTTTTTAAGATTTTTGATCCACAAGGGGAGTAAGCAATGCCCAATGGGATGTCCATCAAGCTTATGTAGGTGTAATGGTCTCTGGTCCTCAAGCATTTGATTTTATATTGTATTTCAACAGCACAGTCTAACAAAGTTGTTGCATTCTGCCAGGTAACTGTGTATCAGGAGCTATAAATGATCCTTTCGTAACCTTCACCCCCAACTGGAACACGCTTTTCAAGGATGAAGCAATCACTATAAGATGTAATATGGGATCAACAGATATAAGTAATGGAATATACAAATGGTACAAAGATGGGGTGCAACTGAATGCAAGACTCCAGAGCATCTACATTAGCTCTGTCCAACCTTCCCAAAGTGGTCGATACCAGTGCCAGATTGATGACCGTAAACGTAGTGACCCGGCAACTCTACATGTCAGCAATGGTGAGTTCAATATAACTGTATCTATCTATCTATCTATCTATCTATCTATCTATCTATCTATCTATCTATCTATCTATCTATCTATCTATCTATCTATCTATCTATCTATCTATCTATCTATCTATCTATCTATCTATCTATCTATCTATCTATCTATCCTAAAATTAGAAACGAATACATGCATACAATAAAAATGCAATAAAACTACAACGAAATGTGATGCCTGTGTATTACCAGGAGCTGTATTTTTAGACTTAACCTTCAGCTCCCCCTGCTGGAGCAGCTTAGTATTGCTTCAAAGTAATCCTCCTTGCACAGTGGTAGGCAAACTTATTGGACCAAAGAGCCAAATCGCAATGGTGTAGCACTTGAAATACATGTTAAGAGCCGGAGGGGGTTTGTGCTGACAAAATGTAAAAATTAGGTCTTCTATCCTTTAAAACCTTCTCTAAAATTAACTAAATACACTTAGTCTTAGTTAAGCTTAAAACTTTAGATCACACTTAACCTCCCTAGCGGTTGAGACGAACCGCTGAACAGGGTCCTCTCAACCACAGGGGAAGCCGGCGGAGGGGAGACCCTATGCCTCCCCGGAAAGCTGCAGCGATTGTCTTCATCGCTGCAGCATTTGCAGGTTTGCGGCACCGCCCCGATCGCGGAAGGGGGCGGGGGGGGCGGCGCCATAGACCTCTATGTTAATGGAGGAGCACCGGCTTTCCCTCTAACGCTGCTGGTGTCAGTAATGACAGCAGCTGCGTGAAGAGCTCCGGCGAGATGTCGGAAATGACAGGCAGTGTACTGTGTACACTACCTCGATCGCCCGTATTGCGCCGTTGTTAACGGCGCGATACGGGCGGTGCGCTAGGAAGGTTAATAACAATATTTTTTTTTTATAAATATTTTTTTTATAAATGTATTACAATATACTGTGA
>CM070043.1:50419480-50431777 GCA_036250615.1 Ptychadena robeensis | reverse complement strand
CACCCCCCCCCCCCCCCCCCCCCACCACCACCACCACTGTATGCAATGGTAATGGTAGATCGTACAGGATCTAAACCGACATGCAGGAGATCCTGGTCAATATCGCAGGTGAGCGCACCCGATTTTCAGCTGACGACCAGGGGCCGAGTGGCAAGAATCTGCCCATGTGAATGGCTACCTTTATCTGGAGGTATTAGTCTGTAGGTTAAAAAACCGCTACTAGCGTGCCTCAATTCAGGTTCCTGTCGATCTATGGTTTATCTATGTCCAACAGGGGTTCCCCCAGCCCCGATAGGGCAGGTGAGGCAAACAAGAATATCTTAAGGCGCCCATACACGTTTCGGGATTCGCACCGGATTCCGGCAACGATCGCTTCCGGGCACGTGCACGCGAAACGAATCGTGCCGGAATCGCATGCTAGGCCCACCTTGTCCGATCGAATCAAGGTCCGATCGGTCAGGGGCTCCGAATCGGATTCCGAACAGAGACCAACATTTTGGTTCCATCAGATTGATCCTGCCCGGATCAGGGGGATTTGCCATTTTGTGAGGTGACAATCGCACACGGAAATCGTGCCGGAATCCCGCTCGGACAGGGTATGCTGGCGATGTATACTCTTAATTGCCGATTTATCACACACCTGCGCTTCCCGGCAGAAGCGCCGTAATCGATCGGATGATGAATCGATTGGACATGGCATTCGACACGGGTATGGCTAGCTTTTAGGTTTATTTCCTCACATAGGTTAGTAACAGCCTCATGCTCGCCCACCGTGATTCCTCACACATCGTGACTAATTGACCAGGCGAACTTGACCCACCCCCCGCGTTAAAAAAAAATCGCTCCATTCTAAAAAAATCGCGAATGGAGTGGAGCGGCGATTTTATCCATCGTGTCCATTCATGTCTAGAAAAAAAATTGCCCCGCCCACGTATCAGACGCGGGAGCCCGCGATTCGATCGCAGTTCCAATCCAGTTGAGTGGGAACAATCCCCATTCCAACTGACTGGCGTGATCATGCTTGCTTTCTTCTGCAACGCGATTAAAATGGCGAACAGTACTATTACCAAATTGTGACCCCGCGAGCTATTATTTGCCTCTGTGGGAACATAGAGCCTTAAAGGTAGCCATACAAACCATTTTTTGGCGAAATCGACCGCCACACAAGTCGCATTCCTGACCATTGGGTGCGCAAACCTGCCAATAAATACCGGGGTGGATCCGGCCGATCCCATTACTTAATCCCATCCCTATCCCACAAGGGTGCCTGCCGCCTGCCGATCCTCTGAGGGGCTGGCTGCAGCGTGACGACGTCACCCCACCCCAGCCGCCCTCTCACATCCCCCATCTATCAAGGTATAATCTAATCCTGTTGACCACCTTAAGGCTGACACAACGTCAAGGACAATGCAACTATTTTACACCATTGCATGAAAGCCCCAAGACTCTGTCTGTAAATCAGAGGGGGAGATCATCCGACATAACAACGCTTAACTTTTTTGTACAGTGTCAAGTTCGCTTTGTGGCCTAACGCTGGAGAACTGAAACACCACAATCTACGTTGACCTTATAGTGTTATATCATCGGTCATTAACCACTGTTCTTAAAAGAAGATCTAAGACATTGCTAACATTTTCATGTTTTGTGGTCAGGCATGTTCATGTATAATATACAAAGTGTCATATATAATAGACAAGTAAGGTATGAAAAGAACGATAAGATGTGCATAGATGCTTGCGACACCCTGACACATCTTAATTTCCTGTTATGCAAGAGGTGTTAAAATGTTTACAGATTATCATGTCACATAAACAATCACATTACAGTTTACCAATTCCTAAGAATGATTTATTGATATAACCTGGAAGTATGATTGATAAGAAGGGCCCCGGTGTGTCCTGTCTGTAAACTTTCTGCCTGCAAAGAGCACCAGGGCTCTGGAGTGACACTTCAAGGCACCCCTGTGGGAACAGGCCCTATTCTACAAGCCTGAGGGTCTACAGGAGCCAGCAGTAGAGATGGTCGAATTTTTTTTCAAAAAAATGGTATCATCACCAAACTTGCTGGAGATGTAGAGAAGGGTTGGGGGTATACTCCAAAAAAGAAAGTATGTCTCTAACACAAATAGTCTTTTCACAAATTAAGTTCAAAGTCAAGTAAAAATTTCGAAAATCGGAATTTCGACTTTAATTTGAACTTAATTTATGCAAACACGACATGTGCTAGAGCCATACTTTTTTCTTTCAAAGGTTTCCCCAACTCTTCTCTAAATCTCCTGCAATTTTGGTGATGATACCGTTTTCAGGGGCTTTGCTATCAGCTCACAAAGTTAGCAAGTCGAAAAATTCGACCATCTCTAGCCAGCAGTCGAAATGTGATTGTATTCCCTAAAAGGACTACGATTTGAGAAAGGAGGATCCCCCCTTTAGCATAGCCTGGGCACTGTCTCCTTTTCCTGTTAGGGCTTGTTTCCACTTAAGCGGAAGCCCGCTGTTGTGCACGGCGCGGATACATCCACGCCCATTCTGTTCAATGGGCTAGATTCCGCGGCCGCCCAGCACTGACCCCGGCCATAGGTGTATGGCCGCTGCTACAAACCGCATGAGATGCGGTTCTTAGCGGCGGCAATCGCGCCGCCGGCTTCCACACAAAACAAGCCCTGAATAAGCTGCACCTCTCCTCTGGGTTCGAGCCTCAGCCTTCAAGCTGGTTATAGAACTGTTTGCAACTTAAGCTGGCCATACACATATAGATGGCTGCTAGATCGATGACCACTTTGAGTGCTGACGTCTAGGCAGCCATTGACCATAATGCGGCCACCCCTGTCTTCGTGTGGAATCAACCAATCTCACTCAAAGACAGGTCAGTCAAGCAGGCATTAAACATGTCCGCAAATCCAAAGGATTGAACGGGAATCGGGCACCTAGTGGTGCGCCTTGATTCCCATCCAATCAATGGCCGTTTGGTCACAGCACAGTGACGTCATCTTAACATCACCACGCTGGGTTCGAAAGGGTCATCTGAATCTGGTTTTTTCAGTGGGTTTCCTGCAAGGAGTGTAAAGTCTGCGTAAAGTTTGGGGGTGAACCATGCACCCGTCAGCAAACTCATTTGGGAACTCCCAGGTGATCTTAGTCAATGCTACACTACCACCATTCCCTATGTGGCCAACAATTGATTGTGATAATGGTGATGATGGTGATGATGGTCATGAGACCATGTTTGGTGATGATATCATGCTTAGCAATGAACTCACAATCTGATCATGACCATCTCTATTGTGTTCATAGATCTTATGCTGGCCATACACTCTGAGATAAAAATTAGGATAGATTAAAACCAACCAATATACCGACCAGCACTATCGTTTGGATCGTAAATTTGCGGCAAAAACGCTACCACAGTTTGGAAATCAAATTTGGGATGTCCAATTTAGGTATCGTAATTTTTTTTTTGTTTTTACGAGGATGGTCATTGGAAATTAATCGTCCGTTTATATCGCCATTGTGATGTGTTTTTGTTTTGTTTTGTATGTAGTATGGTATATATATACACGGTCTATAGTAGATGTGTGATTGTTATATGTATATTCATAGTATATTGTATATTATTATGTGATAGTAGATACATACATATCTAGGTAGATCTAGATATAACTACACTAAGCTATGGTAGAGTATAGGTATACATACATAAAATCTATTACAGATGTTATATATCATACATACATGACATCTGCATAAATGTATATAATCATACCTATATGAATTCTTGGCTACTATTATGAAGATATGCTGACATGCGTTGTTAGCGCACCCTGTGTGAAAGCTGTGAGCAACGGGTTCAGGTCCCGGACGTTTAAAAATATGCTAATGTTCGCAGTCGGCAGTAGTAATTGGTTGTAAATAAACTAGGAAAACACATTAGTGAAAGTTTTCCCGATGTTGGACCCAGACCAATAAAAAAATTTTTGGAACATGTGTCCAAATTAATAATTAAGACAGTAAAAAATCGGAAAATTACGATCGTCATATAGTCGGCTTTGTACCATGTGGACATGCACGGATTTGGACGTTTCATGGCAGATAAATTGAATTTATTGGTTGGTTTTTATCGATCCTAATTTTTATCTCAGAGGTAGTGTTTGTATGGCCAGCATTAGACTAGGTCTTTGTATCCTCTGAAGGATATTTTTCGGCATGGCAGGTGATGGAGTTTTCAATCAACCATCAAAGAAGATCCTGTAGTCGTTACCTCAGGGTACGAGATTTGAGGCAAAACCAGTTTTCCAATGCCCTCAACTCGTTGTTTGCACATTCATTTTTTTTTTGTTTTTTTTTTTTTTTTTTTTTCGTGTGGTGAAGGGGGAGCAGGATAAGATGGGGGGGGATGGTGTGTGTGCGTGCATCGACGAGCTGGTAGGGGGACTTTTGAGGGGCAATGGCAAGTGTAGAGGAAGGTATATTATTAAGTGTCTTCACCATCAACCCGAGGCAGGGTTGTTCAAGAGTGTCGAAGCTTAGGGAGTTGGAAGTTGGCAAACTATGCGAACAGCCTGCTCAGGCAAATGGCTGCTGAATGGCTGCTTGCGGTCGACTCAAGTGTGGAGTGGAGTGTGCAGAAGAAGAGCTGGAGGAGTGAGTCCGTTTGCGGGCGAGCGGAGGCAGAGTGGGGGGTGAATCCTACAATTCTAGGCCCATTCTCCTGAAAAAACACCTCTTCAGACTGCGTCCATCCATCATGGGCAAGATAAGGGAGTTCTCCTGGTCGAAAGAAGGATGCCAATTTGATTCGCCATGGATGGGGGTCCAGCCGGGGCACTGCCCCTGTAGGAGTAGTGGCTGGGCCGGCGGAACCCAGGAAGAGGGAGGTGGCGAGTTGTCTCCGGAAAGCTGCAGGACTTCAAAATCCAGGAAACTACTGAAGTGACGTGCTCTCGTCAAAAGATCTACATCTATCATATCTATCTATCTATCTAACTCTTCTCTAGCTGCGATCTATACTATCTATCTATCTAGCTATCTATCTATCTACTATCTATCTATCTTCTATCTATCCTACCCATATCTATCTATCCCTATCTATCTATCTATCTATCTATCTATCTATCGATACTATCTATCTATCTATCTATCTATCTATCTATCTATTCTCTATTCATAATACTATCTACTATCTTATCATCTACCCATATCTATCTATCCCATATCTATCTATCTATCTATCTATCTATCTATCTATCTATCTATCTAGCTATCCCTATCTATCTATCTATCTATCTATCTATCATATCTATCTATCTATCTATCTTCTATCTATCTATCTATTCTATCTATCTATCTATCTTCTATCTTATCTATCCATATTCTTCTATCTATCTAATCTATCTATCTATCTAATCTATCCTATCTATCTATCTATCTATCTATTATCTAATCTATCTATCTATCTATCATATCTATCTATCTATCTATCTACCCCTATCTATCGATCTAGCTATCGCTCTAATCTATCTATCCTACTATCTATCTATCTATCTATCTATCTAGCTAACTATCTAATCTATCTATCCTATCTAGTCTAATCTATCCTAGCTATTCTTACTTATCTATCTATCTGTCCTGTCTGTCTGTCCTGTCTGTCTGTCTGTCGGTCTGTCTGTCTGTCACATCTATCGAACTCTCCGATGTGTGGGAAGTGCAATAACTCTAAACAGCTTTCCACATAGGGCAGGAGAGACTCTGCAGCCCCGCCCCCCCCCCCCCCTCCCGCTCCCACCCTCTTCCCCTGGAGTCAAGTGAGGAAGCATGATGTGGTCAGTCTGGCCTGCGAAGTGAACAGTAGGGGCAGAAGGGTGTATGTGCCATTGATTTCAGCCAGGGGCAATCGATCCAATTTTAAAACACGGACAAGAGTTTTTTTCTGGTGGTCAGCGGGGGGCGTCTTATGGTCATGTGTGTGTTCTTATAGTCCGTAAATCGTGTGACACAATTTGTAAAATGTGAAAGAATGTAAAAGCATAAAAAACATTATTGTTTCACCATTTATAAAAGGACGTAAAAGCTGATCGATCTCATGACTGTCCATTGTCCAAACCATTAAATAAGAGCGTTGCCTCTTCCTCTTTAGTCATTTTTGTTTCAGATCTGCTGCTTTCTACATATCGTGCTGGGGCTATGCAAACTGTACATTGCGAGAGACTGGCTGGTGGATGAGTGGGGTTCGGGATCCCAGGCGCTGTTATCATCCGCACCTTAATACAGAATTCATTGACATCATCTCGTTCTCGCTGTTTAGTATCTGCGTAGGATGGATAGCCATCAGGGAACCGGGACAGGCTGAATCTATGAGGCAGAGGCTGAGCTGCCCAAGTGCGCATCCCCCCCCTCTCCAGCCGGATCAGGAGCAGGGGGTGGGTGGACTCACCTCGTCGCCAGATCCACATGCTCCCCGGCCCGTGCGCTCTACAAACATACACCCCCCCCCCCCCCGCTCTGACGGGCTTAGAGAGCACTACCCCTCCAGCCGGTCAGAGCGGGGGGGGGGGGATGCCACAGGGGGAGCAATGTGGATCGGCAAGGGCGAGCAGAGGGGAGATATGCGTGTACACGTCCAGTTTCTTTCATATCTAACGCGCTCAGGGGGAGTTTTAAAATAACCCCCTAAGCAGCGCCCAGATTCACCCAGCCGGCTCAGATGCACAGTGCCTCTTCTGCCTCATGCCTTGTCCCCGGCCCTTGAGACCATACAACACCCTAGATCTGTGGATGTGATGGCTTTGTTTTGTTTTCTGTTATTAGCGCTTCCGTACTACAATCCTAAGATTCGGCTAATGTTCCACTATACCTCCGGACCCCTCCGCTAAGTGTATGCTTGGCAGGAGGTCCAGAAGGAGAACATAGACGTTCCTGCTCGGCGGATGCACGTGTCGTCACTGTGTCACGAGCCGTCCAAGCCGATATTGGAAGTAATAGACAACATAGGTCGAATACGTTGAGCCTCTGCATCGGCAGTTTTTTAAACACAGCAATCCACCGAGCAGGTAATGTCTATGCCCTACATCGGGATCCCCAGCCAGCAATGACCCCCCCAAGAGAGAGGGTCCCCGACGTATAGTAGAAAAAAACTCTAATAACATTTCCTTCTAGGTGGGTTTCACCGTCCAAAAAAGATTTTTTCGGCCCGACAGATGGACGATGAAAGAATTATTTAATGTGTTTATGATACAAAATCTTAAACGTCCATATTGCCCGAGTAGATTTTTTTTTTTCCGCTAATCTGACAAATAACCGTCCATAAGGTGATCGGACATGTATGTAAAAACTTTCATCTGGTCGTATTATTTTTCGTGTAAAAAACGGACAAGCTCCTTATTTTCCACTCGATATTTTGACTTCATTTTTTAAACCATTTAAAGCGCGCACGTATTTCTAGCGCAATGAATGGTGGGATTTTTTACAATTCAATTTTGATTCGTCCATGATGTTTGTTTATATTTCTGTTCCGAGTAGAACTTTCCGAACGAAACAATTGCATTGTGGACGAACGTAACAACGTGGTGTCAATAGAACAATACAATATCTTTCAATATTAAATGTTCAAAGTGGTGTGTGTGTACACTCACTGCAAGCACACTGTACACCCACCCTGTATAACTACTGCAGCACACTGTCCACACACCTGTATACTCACGGCAAGCACACTGTACACACCCGTATAATACTCCTGCAGCACACTTAACACAACACCTTTATACTCACGGCTCACCTGGTCACAAACCTGTAATACTCACGGCAGCACCATGTAACCACACCCTGTACCTCACATGGCAGCACACTGTACACCCCCTGTATACCACTGCAGCAACACTGTTACACACACCTGTACACTCACTGGCAGTACCTGTACACACACCTGTATACTCACGCTGCAGCACAGCTGTACACCACCATGTACACTGTCACTGTCAGCACACTGTCACACACCTGTATATCACTGCATGAAACAGTTGTACACACACCTGTAGACTTTACTGCAATAACAGCACACTGTACACACACCATGTATACTCACTGCAGCACACTGACACACACCTGTTACTCACTGCCAGCCCAGTGTACACACACACTTGTATACCACTTGCAGCACACTTACACACCCTGTACACTCAAGCAGGCACCACTGTACAACACAACCTGTACAACTCACTGCAGCACACTGTACACCCACCTGTCACTCACTGCAGAACACTGTACACACACCCTGTATACCACTGCAGAACAGTGGTACCACACCTGTATACTCACTGCGACAGGGACACACACCTTATACGCACATGCAGAACACGGTAACACACACCTGTATACTCACTGCAGAACACTGGACACACACCTTATACTCACTGCACGCACAACTTTAAATCATACTTAAATGTATTGCACTGTGTAATTGAAAACACTGCTGCTGCAATCTTATACAGCAGATACCCAGAGATGGCACTCCTCACCTAACACTGCTGCTGTAATCCCCCTGTACACCATATACCAGATGGCCCCTCTATCACCTAACACTGCTGCGTAATCCCTCTGTACGCAGATCCCCAGAGACTGGCCTCTATCCCTAACACTGCGGCTGCAATCCCTGATAACAAGCATATACCCAGAGATGGCACCTGTCCATCACCTAACACTATGCTGCTGTTAAACCCCCTTAAGGCAGATACCCAGAATGGCACCTCTATTCCCATAACAACTGCTTGCTGTATCCCCTGTACAGCAGATACCCAGAGATGGCACCCATCAACCTCACACTCTGCTGTAATCCCCATGTACATCAGAAACCAGAGATGGCCCTCTATCCCTAACACGCTGCTGTAATCCCCTTACAGGCATATACCCAGATGGCAAACCACCTCCATCACCTAACACACTGCTGCCTGTAATCCCCTGTACAGCAGATACCCCAAGAACTGGCCACCTCTATCACCTAACACTGCTGGCTTAATCCCACCCCTGTACAGAGTCCACCAGAGGATGGCACCTCTATCCACCTACACTGCTGCCTGTAACTATCCCCTGTACAGGCAATACCCAGAGATTGCCCCTCCTCACCTAACCAACTCGCTGCTTAAGTCCCCTGACAGCAGATAAACCCAGAGATGGCAACCTCCATCACCTACCACCCTACCACTGCTGCTGTAATCCCTGTACAGCAGATACCAAACAGAGATGGCACCCCTCACTATCACCTAACACACACTGTCGCTGCTGTTAATCCCCTGTACAGCAATACCCAGATATGGCCCCTGCCATCACCTAACAACTGCTTGCTGTAATCCCCTGTCAGCAGATACCAGAGATGGCAAACCAAAAAATCCATCACCAACACTGCTGCTGTAGTACTCCCCCTGTACATCAGATACCCAAGATGGCAACCTCCATCCACCTAACACTGCTGCTGGTAATCCCCTGTACAGCAGAACTCCTAGAGATGGCACCATCTATCACCTAACACTGCTGGCTGTAATCCCTGTACACAGATACCCAGAATGGCACCAATCTATCACCTAACACTGCTGCTGTAATCCCTGGTACCTGCAGCACTGGAGAAAGCCCTCATAGAATTTGGAGCCTAGCAACGCACCACAGAATCATCCCCTTACATTAAAACCAAAAATCTGATAGATTTATTCATTCAGTGGTTTCAGAACGATTATTTTCATTCAATATTATTTGCGTACGGGTTGTACAAAAATTACGTTCGATCAATGGACCTAACAAAATCTGTGATAAAAAATCTAACAAAAAATCGAATCGGAAGGTTGGACGAAACAAAAATCTTGAACATTGTAAACCCAACCTTTAGTGGTGACACTGGTCTATTAACCATGCCAAAAGACTTTGACTGGAGAAGGTGCTAAAGCTTGTTCAAATGGCCCATTGCATGGCATGGAACCTATTGTATTTTGATAAATCACTAGGAGTAGAAAGCCTCTGCTAACCAGAGCAGAATTATAGAAGACTTACTATTTACACTAGCATTTCCCTGAACATTTTTATTTAAACATATTACTCAGGAGGAGGAGGGGGGTTAAGTCTCTCTCTGTCACAGCGGCAGATATTCACTCCCTGCATTCCCATAGGGAAGAAGACGCTCATTACACACAATATTGAATTTTGCAAGTGCATGCATATATTACCTGGTGTATTTGGGTTAGATATTACTCCACATAATGACATGTAATGGACTCTAAAGTGCGTTATTGATATCTCATTTTAAGCAAATGGATATCTACACCATTTCTTACTTCATAAAGTTTCCTTTGTGACTTATTCTAATTCGCCTGGAGCAGCACGCTCCCTTTCTTTTTTGGATTCCAAGCTCAGGGTAATCAGATGCTTTTCCTCAGGAATTTAGTGTGGAAAAGCTTTCTCAACACTGTCCTCTTTTACACCAGTGACCTGCTATGCGTCTAAGAATGGAGAAGAGGAAACCCTATATTTCCTCTGTATCACGATATGAAAGATACAAGGAAATTAGGGAACGTGTGGGTTAAAAAACAAAAAAAAATGATATATACAGATACAGGCCACAACCTTCTCATCAATTGTTATTTTTTTATAATCCTGACACAATTTAACATTGGTCGGTGTCTCACTGAAGGACATCAAAAACCATGAATGAACAACAGTTGAGTTATTAAGTTCAAGGCGTTTTAAACACTCAAAATAAAAAACAGATATACATTAAACAAGACACATACTCACCTTTCAGCAGTATTCAAGATTCCTGGAAAAACTGCTACAAAACCCCCCCACCCCCCCCTGCCTAATACACTTCACTTGCTTTTAGTTCCTCATGCTGGCATCTTGGCTCACTGGCATCTCCTGCAGACTTCCGCTTCTACACATACACACCCCCCCCCCCCCTCTCCTCCTCTCCACTCCACCTCCTCCACACTGTCTCCCCTTCCTCTTTTTTTTTTTTTTTTTTTTATTGAAATATACTTATTTTACACAAAAGTATAAATAACACACTGACCCGTTACGAGCACATCCGCCCTGTTACTGCGACGCAGCGCAGAAAGCACTACAACATAAGAACCATTCATACATAAATAAATATTATATAGTTATATCAATATTATTGTACTGACAGAACCACAACCACAACACCGCATGTGCCCCCTACTTCTTGTGGTGGGACCTTAAGGGCACCACCACTTTCACTATGATAGTGGCATGCCTGGCCCAGGAGCCAGAGCAATCTCCGGGCCCCTGGCTCGTCAATGCATGTCCCCCTCCAAAAACATTATACGTCATACTAATGCTAAAAAACTATACATTTCTATACACTTTAAAAACTGTAAAAGGGCGCCTAACAAGCACAGGTGTGACATGGGGGAAGGGTAGGAGGGTGGGCAGATGTGGGGGTAAAGACTGGCCCGCAGCTTTATTTAATGACAAATACACATAGGGGGGGAAGGGGGAGGGGAACAAAACTCTTCAGATCTTCCTCTCCTCCTCAGCGAGTCCATTAGGTCATAGTCTCTGAGCGCTGTGGAAATCAGTCGCGGGGCAGGTCCTCAATAGACATCTATCTCTTTTCTCGCCGCCTCAGGATGACAGTGCGCTGAGCCGCCGGCACCCATAGAGCTTCCTTAAAAGCCAGCACTCCCCCTCCCCCCCAAGCCCGTGCTATTCCGATTCCTGTGTAAAGTAGCGCCACCAAACTCCCTTACAGCGCACCTTAGTGGGTGACTGCTGAGGGCACAACACAAACGGACGACATATCAACGTCCCAATGCCCCACACAAAACACGGACCTGCGCATGGGACACTGCAGACCTGTCTCTTCTCCTATCAGAGCTGCAGAGACTCATAGGGAAGGGGAGGGGGGCTTTTTTGTGAGAGGGGGATCACTGCTAAGAACGATTTCAGCTGGGAGAAAGAGAAGTACCCGTGAAGGTTTTTTAAAGAGGGAAGAAGGGATGAAATGAATCAAAAGCCCTCACTCGAGCATTGCATAGCACAATCACGTCTTCTTAAAACAGAAGGTATTTACACGGCCCCATCCAGCACAAAAATCCCACAAACTTTAGTGGAAGCCTTCGTTTTTGGGACAGTGGGCGGAGCCATCAAATTATTCCTTTTCGTCCCCATCAGCCTATGCACATCCCGAAACCGCTGGTGTAACAGTGCCAAAATATAGCCTTGTTGGTACAAGATCCATGCCTGGGAAAGAATTAATCCACAGACAACCACTTTGCTGCTTAGGTTCGGTGTAATGCAGGGGAGG
>CM070043.1:50407469-50417607 GCA_036250615.1 Ptychadena robeensis | reverse complement strand
TTTTGTGGCCTGTGACTAATCGGGTGAAAATTCGGGTGAAAATTCGGGTGAAAAATCGGGGTGAAAAATCGTGCATCCCACGACTTTTCAAAATAGCAGTAAAGCAAAAACGGGAGTCGAAATCGAATATCGAATCGGTCCACGAAAAATCGCAACGTGTATGGGTACCTTAAAAGGGTATATGTGTCAGTCTATGAGGATGTGTGTATTGCACACACATCCTCATAGACTGACCCATATTGTGTAAAGCACATACATCCTAATAGACTGACCCATCTGTGGTAACGTGTCCTAACACTTAACACCTTTCTTTATTGGCCAATATTAAATTCTTCAAATTAGTTTCACATTTTCATTTGCAATCAATCTTGATGACCATGTTGCCAATAAAACCAACATTCTCGCCAACACAGGTGGGCTCTTGCTCCTCAGATCTTCATTGTACGTTTTTCCTGTTTCCATCACAGCATCTTCAATCTGCTCCTAATGTATCCTATATATATCTCCTCCTTTGCAAGTGTAAAGCTGGCCATACACCTTCAGATTTCTCTGTCAGATTTCCTTCAGATCAGATTTTGTTTTACCAAAACCATGTAATATGAGGACCTTTCTACACCTTCCAATCACTATGTATTCTATCAGGGAGGACACTATACTAGATGGTTGTTGGTAGATCTGATCTGATCTGAAGGAAATCTGACAGAGAAATCTGAAGGTGTATGGCCAGCTTTACTGGAAAAGGAATTCAGTGTAATGTACTAGTGAGTGATTTGAAGATTGAGGCTGACTAGTGTTAAGTCTCATGAATACATTTATTTGTACACAGGTCGGGGTTTGTTAAAACTATTGGTCAGTTAGGTTTAGGTTCCGATAGCTTTGTGGTAAGTTCCTTATGGCTGTGTAATAAATAGACTAATTTGTTTTTGAGTCCTGGGATCATAATATATTTTTATTTGGGTTATTCAATTTATTTAAGAATCCCTAGTTTCTATAATAGAGGGAAACAGTATTCATCTAAACCACATCTAGTATAAGTAATCCTCTAAAGGTCACTCCAGACAAAGTATTCTGATCATATCAGGTGAATGTGTAGCATCTGTATAGGCCCCCATACACGTGTCGGATTCGCACCGGATTCCGGCACGATCGATTCCGGGAAGCATGTTATTTATTTTTTTGTCTGCGAGGATGGGGGCCAGCCCAGCCGCGCCGCAAATCCCGAAGAAGCTTTTGCCTTATTTTTTTTTCATGATTGATTGAAGTGAGGAAATTTTAAGAACTTTTTAGGGATGTGATTTGAATGAATAAAACTGCATAATTAGTAATCAATGTGTACTGTTTCTACTAGTTTAGAACAGCTTTAAGCTTTTTGCATTCTGAGAAAGACTAAATTATTCTTGATCATCGGATCACCCCACCTCTTCATTCTCTTTTTTTTAATATATGCCCACTAAATGTACCCATAACACGTTGCGATTTTTCGTGCGATTTTAGCCCTCCGACCGATCCGGTCTGTCCGGTATTAGGTCGAGATCGTTCGGATTCGTAACATGCAACTGTAGTCCGAACCGGTGCTGTTTTAGAAAATCGGTCCGAAAAGTACGGTCGGTCCCCCGAATGAATGATGCCCGTAAATTTTGTGGCCTGCCAGAAACCGCTGGTGTACAGTGCAAATATAGCCTTTTTGGTACAGAGCCATGCCTGGGAGAGAAATCCCAGACACCACTTTGGCTGCTTAGGTTCGGTGTAATGCAGCGGGAGGGGAGCACTCGTAACCAGCTCCTCTCCCGCTGTAAGAAGAAGATTTGTTTCCTACAATCAAGGATGTCAGCTGAGTGACCTCCCAGGTGCTAGGTCCCCTTTAACAAAAAAAGATGAAATAACTGAAAACATGTTTTACATTCTAGTTTCTTCACAATAGACGCCATTTGCTCAGATTACTGCTTGGCACACTCTTGGCATTCTCTCGATGAGCTTCAACAGATAGTCACCTGAAATGGTTTTCACTTCACAGGGGTGAAGACTTAGGGTAATCAGGGTGGATTTTCATGCTTTATAAATGGGGTGGGGAGCAGCAGTTGTATTGTGCAGAAGTCAGGTGACTACACAGCCGACAGCCATATTGGACAACTGTTACAATTCATATTATGGCGAGAAGAACCAAGCAGCTAACTAAAGAAAAACCAGTGACCATCATTACTTTAAGAAATAAAGGTCAGTCAGTCCGGAAAGTTGCAAAAACTTTAAATGTGTCCCCAAGTGGAGTTGCAAAAACCATCAAGCGCTACAACCAAACTGGCACACATGAGGAGCAACCCAGGAAAGGAAGACCAAGAGTAACCTCTGCTTCTAAAGACAAGTTCCTCCGAGTCACCAGCCTCAGACAACGCAAGTTATCAGCAGCTCAGATCAGAGACAAGATAAATGCCACACAGAGTTCTAGCAGCAGACACACCTCTAGAAAAACTGAGGAGACTGTGTGAATCAGGCCTTCATCGTCAAATAGCTGGCAGGAAACCACTGCTAAGGAGAGGCAACACGCAGAAGAGATTTGTTTGGGCCAAGAAACACAAGGAATAGACCAGTGGAAATCTGTGCTTTGGTCTGATGAGTCAAAATTTTAGATCTTTGGTTCCAACCGCTGTGTCTTTGTGAGACGCAGAAAGGTGAACAGATTGATCCAACATGCCTGGTTCCCACTGTGAAGCATGGAGGAGGAGGTGTGATGGTGTGGGAGTGTTTTGCTGGTGACACTGATGAGGATTTATTCAAAATTGAAGGCACACTGAACCAGCATGACTACCATAGCATCCTGCAGCCACATGCCGTCCCATCCGGTTTGCGTTTAGTTGGACAATCATTTATTTTTCAACAGGACAATGACCCCAAACACACCTCCAGGCTGTGTAGGGGCTATTTGACCAAGAAGGAGAGTGATGGAGTGCTGCGGCAGATGACCTGGCCGCCACAGTCACCGGACCTGAACCCAATCGAGATGGTCTGAGCTGAGCTGGACTGCAGAGTGAAGGCAAAGGGGCCAACAAGTGCTACAAACCTCTGGGGACTCCATTTCCAGTGACTACCTGGTGAAGTTCATCAAGTGAATGCCAAGAGTGTGCCAAGCAGTAATCTGAGCAAATGGAAACTATATATAAATCATGTTTTCAGTTATTTCACCTTTTTTGTTAAGTACTCCACATGTGTTCATTCATAGTTGTGATGCCTTCAGTGAGAACCGACCAATGTAAATGGTCATGAAATAAAGAAAACACATTGAATGAGAAGGTGTGTCCAAACTTTTGGCCAGTACTGTATATGGAAGGGACCCCGGAGGTACAATCATTACAAAAAAAAAACTACAGGAGGGGTGCGGAGACAAGACCGGTAATGAGAGAGAATAGCAGTGACTGGTCTTTATTCCAGGACCATCTAGTCCAGATCCAAAGTTTCACACGGGATTACTGTACAGATACTAGAGAAAGACACAAAGCAATGTAGTGACCCCAGAAGGGGGTCACATAACTGTGATATATGCACTGTGTATTATATGCTGTATATTGTGTGTGTATCCCTGTAAGCAGTACTTTTTTTTTTGGCTGCTAGGGAGGATGGGGCACGGCGGGGAAGGATGGTGGGGTCAGGATTGAGGAAGAGGAGAAAGTAAGGACATGTTTAGGGATGGATTTGAATGAATAAAAGACTGACATAATTAGTAAATCAATGTGTACGTTTCTACTAGGTGAGAACAGCTTTAAGACTTTGCATTCTGAGAAAGAAAGAACTAAATTACTTGATACATCGGATCACAAACCCACCTCTCATTCTCGTTTTTTAATATATGCCCACTAAAGGTACCCATAACACGTTGCGATTTTTCGTGCGATTTTAGCCCTCCGACCGATCCGGTCGGGCGCGGATTAGGTCGAGACGTTCGGGGATTCGAACATGCAAACTGTAGTACCGAACCGGTGCTGTTTTAGAAAATCGGTCCGAAAAGGGTACGGTGCGGGTCCCCCGAATGAATGATGCCCGTAAATTTTGTGGCCGCTGTGACTAATGGCGGGATGTGAAAATAGGTCGGTGAAAAATTCGGGTGAAAAAATCGGGGGAAAAATCGTGCATCCCACGACTTTTCAAAATAGCAGAGTAAAGCCAAAAAAACGGGAGTCGAAATGAATACGAACTCGAGTCCACAAGCACGAAAATCGCAACGTGTATGGGTACCTTAAAAAGGGTATATGTGTCAGTCTATGAGATGGTGGTATTGCAACACACATCACTCATAGACTGACCCATATGTGTGTAAAGCACATACAAGCCTAAGGAGACTGACCCATCTGTGGTAACGGTACCTAAACACTTAACACCTTCTTTATTGGCACAATATTAAACTCTCAAATTAGTTTCACATTTTCATTTGCAGACAAGCTTGGATGACCATGTTGCCAAAATAAAACCAACATTCTCGCCAACACAGGTGGGCTCTTGCTCCTCAGATACTTCAGACGTTGTACGTTTTTCCTGTCTTCCATCAACAGCATCTTCAATCTGCTCCTAATGTATCCTATAATATATCTCCTCCCCCCCCCACCCCCCCCCCCTTTGCAAGTGTAAAGACTGGCCATACACCTTCAGATTTCTCTGTAGAATTCCTTCAGACAGATTTTGTTTTGAAAAACGAAAACCAGTAATATGAGGACCGTTTTCTACACCCTTCCAACACTATGTATTCATCAGGGAGGGACACTATAAACTAGCATGGTTGGTTGGTAGATCTGATCTGATCTGAAGGAAATCTGACAGAGAAATCTGAGAGGTGTGAGGGACCAGCTTACCTGGAAAAGGAATTCAAGTGTAAGTAACAGTGAGGATTTGAAGATTGAGGCTGACTAGTGTTAAAGTCTCGATGAATGGACATTTATGTGTACACAGGTCGGGGTGGTTTGTTAAAACAGTGGTCAGTTAGGTTGCAGGTCCGATAGCGGGTGCTTGTGGTAAGTTCCTATGGCTGTGGAATAAATAGAACTAATTTGTTTTTGACGTCCTGGGACTCATAATATATGTATGATGGGTGGTATTCAATTTAATTTAAGAATCCCTAGTTTCTAAATAGAGGGAAAACCGTATTCATCTAAACACACTAGTATAGATAGTAATCCTCTAAAGGTCAACTCCAGACAAAGTAATCTGACATATCAGGTGAATGTGTAGCATCTGTATAGGGCCCCATACACGTGCGGGATTCGCACCGGATTCCGGCACGATCGATTCCGGGGGGCGCGTGCGCGCGAAACGATCGTGCCGGGAATCAAGCATGCAGCCCACCTTGTCCGATCGATCAGGTCCGATCGTTCAGGGGACTCAGAATCGGGATCCGACGGAGAACCAACATGTTGGGTCTTTCTCATCGAATCGACTGGCCGGATCAGGGGGGAGTGCCATTTGTGAGGTGGAATCGGAGGTGGAAATCGGACCACGGAAATCGTGCCAGGAATCCGCGTCGGACAGGTGGTATGCTGCGATGGAACTCTTAATTGGCCGATGGATCACACCTGCGATTCCCGGGCAGAATCGGGGGCCGGAATCGGATCGGATGATGAATCGATTGGACAAGGAATGCCGACACGTGGTATGGACTGAGCTGATGGAGTTGGGGTCGGTCGCGACGCTGACCCTTTCCTATGGTAGACTGATCAAGGACGTCTGCTCTGTACATATTGAGCACTAAGAAGAGCTCTGCGCGCCCTGGCCCGGACCGGAGCGCTGTGGCGGTGCGGCGTGTACCAGAGATGCTGGGTTCATAGTTATATGCTGGGCCCTCAGGTCTGCTGTGAACTGTACAAGTCAAACCAGCAATTAAAAGACATAGGAGAAAATTCTAACCAGTCATACAGGGAGTATCACAGGGAAATGTGGACGTCTCCTGGCGTGCAGGGGGGGGGGGGGGGGGGGGGTTGGCGGGGGGGGGCACCACCAAAGAGAAAATCTGCGTAGGGCACCAAAATGGTAGAAACGGGCCCTGCACTGTAAGGGTTGCAACCGTCCTTCCTCTAAAATGTAACACCCCCACAAAAAAAAATAAAAAGTCCCCTGCCCAGTACCAGGCCTTAGGCCAGCCCCATGCTAGGAAATAAATAGAAGTCTTTTGGAAGGCTCGGGGCTTTTTACCTGGCTTCTTCCTGTGACTACTGAGATGAAGCAGGCCCACGCGATGCACCACTGAGCGAAGGTCCACAACACCCAGCCATTGGGGTCCAGCACATGAACAATGACAGTTGAACAACGTCGGTATCCCAGGTGGCCCTTAACCCACATCCCTGCCTCTGGGTGATGGTGAGCAAGCGGTGCAAAGGATATCCTCAATAAAAACTGTAAAATGCACCAAAACACCTGCTGTCATGGAACCTTGAAATTATTGGGCTGTAAGCGGAACCTGGTGAGCGAGCAGAGGACATCCACCCTAAAGAACCTGGTCACGTGCACTCGTACGACACTACAGCACCCCAACAACCTACATACCTTCACAAAATGTGATGACTGCAATGTAGAATGTTAATGTCAATACACAACTCACACTATCTAAATAGCTTTAATTCACCCAGCTATTACACAGCTATTTACATATGGGAGGAGTCACATTATATATTCACCACAACAGCCTGAGCTCACAACAGTAATCAGTGAGTCGCTGTCATTTTGAAAACACATTGCACTAAAATATTAACGTGACACAGACTCAGCTCTCCTTCCATATGAAAATAGCTGCTTATGGGTAGTGATGGCTAAACATTGGCCATTTGCTAACAGGCGGATTGGACTTTAGGAAAAGTTTTGGAAGTTTCAGCAGCCCTCGAAATTTGCTTGACAGACGCCGGTGGTGTGGGTATTTTTCCACCAGCCGGATCTTTTTTAGATCCCTGCACCGGCTGAAGAATACCCATACTTCCTCTCACCGGCGAAGGGAGCGGGTCGAACACCCGTACTGTCCGACGCATGAACACTTATTGACCTGCTTGGCCAATCTGGCACCTTTACCCTCAGTGTCTAAAGTAAGGCAGTGGTGGTCTTGGAGGTATGTTTTGGGGGTGTTATTATGTTGGAACTGGGCCACCATGAGGGGGGGACAAAGGGGATACCCTGAGCAGCTAGGGGTGTCCGGTGGTCAGCATGTTGGGGTCTCGACGGGCTGTCCTATCGGTAAGGCAAGCTTCAGCTAACTGTTTTCCCTAGCAGATTTTTCTTCTTGCATCCCCCCTGCCCCCGCTTGTCATGGGGGCCCAGACAATCTGGCAGTATTCCTGATGGGGGCCCTATCTCAATGTCAGGGGTGTACTCACTTTTGTGAGATTCTGTACATCCCAATTTACCTTGATTTTGTGATATGGGTATTTGGCTTTAAGCTGACTCATTGGTTTAAGATTTTTGTTGTGTTCTCTTGCAGGTCTCGTGATTGCAGAACCAGGTGAGGTCCTACCTTCCAAAGTCTACTGTTGTGTCATCATAACCCATAATATAAATTAAAAAAAATATGAGAATCAGCAAAAATAAATGGCAGCACACAAAGAGTGTGCGGACGATTCTCAGCACAACCATTCATGATGATGTCATCACGCACGAAATCAAAATAAAATGTCTATGGCTAACTTATGTAACCGTTGCTATGGACACAAGTGGGCTGTGTCCATAATAGCCTGGCGGAGGCGGGCCCAGCAGATCCAGGGCTCTGACGGGCTGTGAAGCCAGCTCTGTCAAAGCCCCATTGCCGCAGAGGTTTTGACGTGAAGTGGATCCTGGGGGTTACTGTATTGGTTTAGGGCAAGGCTTTGTACAAAAGCCAGTTTGAGGGCCCTGGAGCCGGCCAAGGAAAGTGTTGGTAGGGATCCTTGGCCACCTGGTCCATATCAAGGTTTTAGTGGTAGTTGTGGTGGGAAATCAGGTGTTGTAGTTTCTGGGAGCCATCAAAGAGAGCTCTTGTGTCTGAGCTATCAGCACCTACCGCCAAGGGTGTTGTATATTTCTGGTTGGACTGAGGGCACCTCTGGGCCATTACACTGTTCTTCTGTTTTGCTCCTGTTTTATTTTCCTGAATATAAGAAAAGGCAGAGGACATATGTGAGTAGTGGGCACTTACAATAAAGGTAAAGATAGACCTCACATTGTTCATTGGCATGGAGAATTTGCTGGCATGGAGAATTTACTGGCATGGAGAATTGCAACCATACCAAAGAGGTTTTACTTTGTGTCCTACTTCTCTTTACAAAGAAGAAGTGATTTATTGTTGTTGAGTGATACCATGAGTGTTAACCTCATTCCCACCATCGGTTTGGTTCCTCAGTTGAGGTATATTTTACTCATGAATGAGGATTTTCTTTTTTAAATACCAAAACCACCACAAGACTTCCATTCCCACAAGCCAAACACATAGCAAAGTATTGACATAGGGTTCCTTATTTCTAAGTCCATTCTGTGTCCCTCCTATTGCTCACTGAGTCTCTTGGTGAGCTTTATGTGTTACGTTCTTGGGTCAGCCCATCAGGAGAAGCTCCCATCACCTCTGGATTTCAATATACTTTGTATTATGTAACAGAACAAATAAAGGAGGGCCGGGACACCCAAATTTCCTACTTGAGGGAGACCAGTGGGTGACATAAAGTAACCAGATGTGCCTTGAACAGGATCCTGTCAGATCTATGATGTATCATTATAAGTGATTCCTAGATTCACGCTTTTCTGGTATTCCAGTCACTTTTACTATCACTGTGTCACATGTGAAATTTCTACTACAGATGATGATGGGAAGTTGACATAAATATGTGTAGTGAGGTGGGAAATACAATATTCTAAGGACTGACTATTTATGTCCTTAGAAAGGGGCTGGCTTAAGGTCTGTTACTAGGCTGAAGTATATAAACTACTTTTTGGAGGGAAAGTAAAAAAACAACTTGTCAACAACAGGTGCAACCCTTAAGGGGACACACACCAACTATAAGCACTATACAGGCAAATAATACAGCGCATATCATACAGTTATGTGGCCCTTTCTCGGGTCACACACAAACATCAGTTGGCAACTTGTGAGTGTTGGAGATCCCATACCCTAGGCTTAGAGTAGGGTGAGGGACAGACCCAGAGGACGTCATGAGGATTGGACACTAATGAACTCCTGGACAGCAGCACCACTCTTCCCATAGGGGAAATGGGACTAGACTGTTTGCAAATGTATGCAAAGAATGCACTCTGCTGACTGGGCAGTGATCGGACTGTATATACCAGACCAATAAATTATGGGACACATCAAGGGCCCTGAGTAGCTCTCTCTAGTCAGGTTACTCAATCCAGTCAAGATTTTCCTGAAGAAAAAAAGCTGACCAAAAACCATGGTGAAAAGTTTAGACTGTCTAGCGACCCGTGGTCACAGGGTTCACCAGCACTCCAAGGAGTCCAGTTTCAGTGTTGTCACCTAAGCTTGAAGGCCTACTCTCACCCTTTTAATGTTCATGTTAGACTAAGTTCAAACATTTAACAGCCGTCATTACTGTCACTGCCCTGTAAGTTCTCCTTTTACTGCTGGAAACCATGAAAGGGCAGAACAGCCATAGGTCTTTCCACCTTCCTTGGATTCTTAGAGGAACTCGATGGACATGGAATACATTAGTGAAACCAAAAACATAGGTATAGTCTGCCACAACATCTCCATAACTTTTTGAAGACCTTCATGCTAGAAGCACCTGCACAAGCAATCATAGTTATGGCCAGGGGTGCACATAAGTGGTACTCTGATACTCAGGGCCAAAACCTAGCTCTGCGTACCGGCATTATTGTTACACAGCTCATATGTGTACTAACAACTTGGAGGCGCTCCGTGTCTGGGCGGCCGCAGCTAAATGTTACATGTATACAATTTCTGTCACTTGGATAACGGCAGGGAAACATGAATACCTATGAAAGGTTGTGACATTGGGAATGTAAATAAATAATCCTAAATAAAGGTTGGACTTCTAAGGGTGTTGGAGATCTGGGGATGAAAGTCAGAGTAGACATATGTAAGGGTAAAATCTGATTAGAGAAAAGCACTGTTGCTGGAATATGACTATGAAAGGATGACATTTGGACTGCAGGTAGTCTCAGGAGTTAGTTA
>CM070043.1:50305485-50320516 GCA_036250615.1 Ptychadena robeensis | reverse complement strand
TTGTATGTCCACATTTATCTCATCACTCCTCTTTCTCACGCTGTTGGTTGAAGTTTTTACTTCACAGGAATAATTCCCAGAATCCTCCAGCTGTGCAGACTGGACTTCATACTGATGAGATGAATTGAACTCCTGAACCTTCTCGTCATTCTTGAAGAAAGCGAACTGCAGCTCCATCTTCTCAGCCGCCCCCAGGACACTGGTGTTACATGACAGGGTCATCTGGTTGCCTTCTGTGACCTCATCTGGGAACATCTCAATGATTGGCTGAGAGAAAGGCTCTGCAAAGGTAAGTGAACCAACTGTAAGTGTATGAGACATGATCACTATACAGAGGAACATTATATGACCAACTGCTCATGGACACCTAACCGAAGATTGGTAGATTGGTCCCATTCTGACATCCAATGCACAACATTCTGGAGCTGCTTATAGATTGATGCCATAACGACCTCCACAATGGACGGCCTCTTCTTCTAGGAAGGCTTTCCATAGGAATTTGGATTGTGTCTTTAGAAATTTGTGCCAATTCAGCAAATGCTCATTAATGAGGTTGGGTGGTGGAAAGACCTGACTAATGTCTATGATTAGAGATGGTCGAATTTTTTGACTTGCTAACTTTGTGAGCTTATTGCAAAGCCCCTGAACATGGTATCATCACCAAAATTGTTAGAGATGTAAAGAAGGGTTGAAGACACATTTAAAAAGAAACAGCTTTGCTCTAGCACATGTCGTTTTTGCATAAATTAAGTTCAAAGTTAAAGTCGAAATTCCGATTTTCGAAATTTCTACTTGACTTTGAACTTAATTTGTGAAAAATACTTTCTTTTTTGTATTATACCTCCAACCCTTCTTTACATCTCCAGCAAGTTTGGTGATGATACCATGCTCAGGGGCTTTGCAATTAAGTCGAAACCGTCGAAATTTTTTTCCATAAATTCGACCAACCCTATCTATGATCCACTGTATGCCAGCATCTACTGGTGTCCGCTCAAGCCTCCATTGTGTTCCCATAGACGTAGCTCGGACCAGTGACAGAGGCTCAGACCCGTGGATCTGGGGCCCTGCCGGGCTGTGGGACAGCCCTGTCAAAGCCCCATTGCAGTCAATGGGCGGCTTGTGAACTCCATCCAATGCAAGATTTTTAACGGACAGTGGAGCCTTAGCCTTACACTTGGCATCCCAATCCATCTCAAATGAAGTTCAGTAAGGTTGAGGTCAGGGCTCTGTGCAGGACGCTTGAGCAGGTGTCATGATGTATGTGTATCCCGTAAGATTACCATTGTCCTTCACTGGACATTACTAATCTCAGGAATTTGGTGAGGTGTCTATAAACCTTAAATGAAAAATGTATATATAGATTCAGTGACGTCATTAGCCCGGTGTGGGGGTAAGGAGGGATGGACGGCTAGCACTGGGTGACACCATTTAACTCCCAGAAAGGGGGTGACACCAAACTTTCCAACCAGGGCCAATATTTTGTTTATATACAAGGGCTAAAGGAATCTATACTTTCTGAGGAACCACATCTGCAGCACAATATTTGGCTTGCCCCCCCTTGTGAATGGTACAGGACTGAGCCCCAAAGCTTGGATCGACGGATCGGGAGCTCTAACGGGCTATGGAGACACCAACTTGGTGTGTACCTTGACTACATTTTGGACTCCTAGCCTGAACATAGATCGTTACATTAAGTTTATGGACTTCTAGGGACAATACCAAGGGTCAGAAACCTCTAATAATAAAAGAACCACTTTTCCCCCTCTTTGACGCAGTGCCCTAACCCATAGTTTGCTGGCAGACAGGGAGCCACAACAAGGAGGCTAAAGAGGTTGTAGACTCCTGGTCTATACTACATCTTCATATATATGACAACATTATGTATTTGGGAAAGGCTTTCATTCTAAAAATCGGCAATACAGATTAGCGGAATATTAGCGGAATAAACTTATCTCTTATGAAGCCTCAGAATAAAAATAATGTATGATCACCTTGTATGTCCACATTTATCTCATCACTCCTCTTTCTCACGTTGTTGGTTGAAGTTTTCACTTCACAGGAATAATTCCCAGAATCCTCCAGCTGTGCGGACTGGACTTCATACTGATGAGATGAATTGAACTCCTGAACCTTCTTGTCATTTTTGAAGAAAGCGAACTGCAGCTCCATCTTCACAGCCGCCCCCAGGACACTGGTGTTACATGACAGGGTCATCTGGTTGCCTTCTGTGACCTCATCTGGGAACATCTCAATGGTTGGCTGAGAGAAGGGCTCTGCAAAGGTAAGTGAACCAACTGTAAAGGCCCCCATACACGTCTAGATTTTTCATCCAATCAACTTAATTCAATCAATTTTTTGGGTTGATTGATTGAAAATCTATGGCAGCCCACATGGTTAGATCAACCTAAACCAATTAAAATTGTGGAAAAAATTTATTGAAAAAGGATTGGACGTGTTGGAAAAATGTAATTGGTTGTATTGAAATGCATTACACTTTCAGTGGATCCTAAAAAAGTTGATCAAATATCTGTTACTACAGTTGGCAAACATACAATCAATCACCAATTTCCCTGACCCTAAAATATTGATCTTTTTAAGTTGATTGAACAGAAAATCTAGACGTGTATGGGGGGCTTTAGTGTATCAGACATGATCAGTGTACAGAGGAACATTATATGACCATCTGTTTAACCAAGAAACGAAAGGGGTCCCCTCAGGGTTTTGGGACTTTAATTGGACTGTGGGAATGTTCGTATCTCAAACTTTCAGTATACACTATGTTGAAACCAATATGTCTGGTGATATATACAAAAGTATTTTTATTGGGACACGTAGTCCATATGAGCCATATAACAATACAAATCACAAATATAAAAAATAACTCGTAGGGGAGTTAGGCTTTGTTTCCATTGTACGTCGGGAGCCCTCCGCTAAGCGTATACGCTAAGCAGGGGTCCCGACGTATCCCATAGACTCAGCCTGCCGGCGGATGGTCTGTTTACACATCCGCCGGTGTACAGGCTGAACGTACTCGACTACGCTCAGCCTTACACCGGCGGATCGGCTCGGCGCAATGAAGACAGACCCGTCCACCGAGCAGGTAAGTCTATCTGCTACGTCGGGGACCCCCGCTAAGCGTGTACGCTTAGCGGAGGGCTCCCGACGTAATGGAAACAAGCCCTTATAATGATAAAAACAAAACAGTCATGCAGATGCGCGTGTGCTCAGATGGTATAGTTGCGACATGTTTCGCCAAATCAATTGGCTTCCTCAGGCCGCGCACGCTGTCCTATCATAGAATCTATAAGTTTGAAGAGATTTGCGTCATGACATAAACCACTGACCGAGGATACAGGGGGGGGAAAAAGAACAGTCAATAATAGTGGATATCATAAAGCTTACCACTGACAGGGAAACCTGTTCTGGGTGCATAACAGGACGTGTATCCCTCTCAGGATAAGTAGTCCCGGGATTGGGGAGCCCCTCCCTATGGGCACTTTACCGTGTCCAGCTCCCTATGATGGGATGGACTGGTGGTGTGGTCAAGCCAGCAGGTAACGACTCATATCTGGGTGACCATCTGTTTATGGACACCTAACCAAAGATTGGTAGACATCCCATCCCAACATACAATGGAGAAAATTTTGGAGCTGCTCATAGATTAATGCCATAACGACCTCCACAATGGATGGCCTCTTCTTCTAGGAAAGCTTTCCATAGGAATTTGGATTGTGTCTTTAGAAACTTGTGCCGGTTCAGCAAATGCTTATTAATGAGGTTGGGGGGGGGGGGGGGGGGGGGGGGGGGGGGGGGGGGGTGAGGCTGGACAGACCTGACTAATGTCTATGCTCCACTGTACACTGGGATCCGCTGGTGTCTGCTCATGCCCAATGCGTTCTCATAGACCTGGCTCGGACCAGCAACGGAGGCTCAGACCAGTGGATCTGGGGCCCTGCCGGGCTGTGGGACAGCCCTGTCAAAGCCCCATTGCAGACAATGGGTGGCCTGTGAACTCCATCCAATGCAAGAGTTTTAACGGACAGTAGAGCCCTAGCCTTACACTTGGCATCCCAGTCCATCTCAAATGACGTTCAGTAAGGTTGAGGTCAGGGTTCTGTGCAGGACACTTGAGCAGGTGTCATGATGTATGTGTATCCCGTCCTTCACTGGACATTATTAATCTCAGGAATTTGGTGAGGTGTCTATAAACCTTAAATGAAAAATGTATATATAGATTCAGTGACGTCATTAGCCCGGTGTGGGGGTAAGGAGGGTTGGATGGCTAGCACTGGGTGACACCATTTAACTCCCAGAAAGGGGGTGACACCAAACTTTCCAACCAGGGCCAATTTTTTGTTTATATATAAGGGCTAAAGGATTCTATACTTTCTGAGGAACCACAGCTGCAGCACAATATTTGGCTAGCCCCCCCTTGTGAATGGTACAGTCCTGAGCCCCAAAGCTTGGATCGACGGGTCTGGACTTGGTGTGTACCTTGACTACATTTTGGACTCCTAGCCTGAACATAGATCGTTACATTAACTTTATGGACTTCTAGGGACAATACCAGGGGTCAGAAACCTCTAATAATAAAAGAACCACTTTGCCCCCTCTTTGACGCAGTGCCCTAACCCATAGTTTGCTGGCAGACAGGGAGCCACAACAAGGAGGCTAAAGAGCCGCATGCAGGTTGTAGACTCCTGGTCTATACTATTTCTTCATATATATGACAACATTATGTATTTGGGAAAGACATTCATTCAAAAAATACAGATTAGCGGAATAAACTTATCTCTTATGAAGCCTCAGAATAACAATAATGTATGATCACCTTGTATGTCCACATTTATCTCATCACTCCTCTTTCTCACGCTGTTGGTTGAAGTTTTCACTTCACAGGAATAATTCCCAGAATCCTCCAGCTGTGCGGACTGGACTTCATACTGATGAGATGAATTGAACTCCTGAACCTTCTCATCATTCTTGAAGAAAGCGAACTGCAGCTCCATCTTCTCAGCCGTCCCCAGGACACTGGTGTGACATGACAGGGTCATCTGGTTGCCTTCTGTGACCTCATCTGGGAACATCTCAATCTTTGGCTGAGAGAAGAGCTCTGCAAAGGTAAGTGAACCAACTGTACCAACCAACATACAATGGACAACATTCTGGAGCTGCCCATAGATTGATGCCATAATGACCTCCACAACCGAATGCCTCTTCTTCTATGAAGGCTTTCCATAGGAATTTAGATGTATCTAGAAATTTGTGCCAATTCAGCAAATGCTAATTAATAGTGATGAGCGAGCACAAAAGTGTTCGGGGTTCGGAAGTTCGGTCCGAGCGCATCGCGATGCTTGAGGCTCTGAAAAATTGTATGGCGTGGTCTGCCCGTGAGCCACTTTGAAAGAGGAGGAGGATCAGGAGGAGGAGACAATAAGAGTCAAACACATGCCTTGTGTGGTGCATTGAAATACATGAAATACATTACAAAGAAAGATTGCACTTATTAGCTCAGCTCTTCTGTGGTGGAGTGGAGAAATCTGGAGCAATCCAGGCCTTGTTAATTTTTATCTGAGTTAACCTGTCGGCATTGGCAGTAGACAAGTGGATACGCTTACACATTATAATGCCACCAGAAGCACTGAATACGCGCTCAGATAAAGCGCTGGTGGCAGGGCTGGCCAGCACCTCCAAGGCATATAGCGCAAGTTCATGCCACAGGTGCAGTTTGGACACCCAGTAGTTGTACGGCACAGAGGGATCATTTAAGATGGTGACACGGTCCGCCATGTATTCCTTCACCATCTTCCAAAATGTCTCCCTCCTTGTAACACTGGGACGCGCTTCAGGATGAAGTTGCTGGCGGGGTGTCATGAAACTGTCCCATGCCTTAGACAATGTTGCCCTGCCCTTTTTAGAACTGCAATGCATCGTCTCCCTTCCTCGGTTGACCAAGGAAGTACGCACTGTGCCGGCTGTGTTGTCAGATGGAAAAGTTTTGATCAACCTCTCCACAAGTACCTTCTGGTAGTGAACCATTTTTGTCGTCCTCTCCACCACAGGAATAAGAGTGGAGAAGTTCTCTTTGTAGCAGGGGTCAAGCAGTGTGAACACACAGTAATCTCAAAGGAACGGCAGCCTAACATGAACTCAGCCATGTGCAACAGAGCACCAACAGGCAAGATGTCAAAGTTCCTCCTCTTCCTCCCTTCCACGCTGAACTGAGGGAACTAAACGTACATGGGTACTACTACCCTCTGTACCCAAGCCAACAGTCTCCAGCAGCTCCTCCTCCTCTTCCTGTTGCAAATCAAGCTCCAAAACCAAAGTTTGGGTGGTATTGCTATCAGCCTGTATCATCTCCTTCTCTGAAAAATTTGGAGGGTCGTCCTGAATTGTAAGCAGTGATTGTTTCAATAGACACAGCAGTGGGATAGTTACACTGATGATAGCGTTATCACCACTAACCATCTTGTGGATTCGTCAAAATGTTTTAAAATTTCACATAAATCTGACATCAATGCCCACTCCTCGCTTCCAAATTGTGGCAGTTTACTGCAAATGCAACGACCAAGTTGCAGCTGGTATTCCACTATTGCTCTCTGCTGCTCACAAAGCCTAGACAACATGTAGAACGTGGAGTTCGAGTGCATGCTCAGGACACACAATAGTCGGTGAGTTGCAAGCACTGCTGCAGGGTCAACAGATCGGCTGAAGCTGTGGACGACTTTCTGAAATTGGCGCACAAGCGGCGCGCCTTCACTAGTACTCATTGCAATTGGGGTAGGTTTTGAGAAACCACTGAACCACTAAATTTAAAACATGGGCTAGGCAGGGAATGTGGGTCCAAAGCCGCCACCAAGTTACGGCCATTGTCAGCCACAACCATGCCTGGCTAAAGGTTGAGTGGCGAGAGCCACAGCTCGGTCTTGTCCCTCATACCCTGCCACAGCTCTGCTGCGGTGTGATGTTTGTTCCCCAAACAGGTCAGCTTCAGTCCGGCCTATTGGAGCTTCCCCACAGCAGTGCTACACTGCTTCCAGCTAGCGACTGACCATGGACTGGTGTTTAAGGTGGAAGTGGAGGAGAAGGCGGAGGAGAAGTGGAGGTTGGAGCCAGTAGCATATCTGCTGGTGGAGACCCTGATGGACGTAGGGCCCGCAATCCTGGGGGTGGGGAGCACCTGTGCCGTCCCAGGGTACGACTTGCTCCCGGCCTCCACAGCATTCACCCAGTGTGCTGTGAGGGAGATGTAGCATCTCTGGCCGCCAGCACTTGTCCATGTGTCCGTGGTGAGGTGGACCTTCACACTGCGTTGGTCAGGGCACGGGTGATATTTTGTGACACATGCTGGTGTAAAGCTGGCACGGAACACCAGGATAAAAAGTGGCGGCTGGGGACTGCGTACCTAGGAACAGCCGTTAATATGAAGCTGCAGAAGGCCTCAGTCTCCACAAGTCTAAATGGCAACAGTTCAAGGGCCAGCAACTTAGAAAGTTGCGCATTTAGGGCTATGGCCTGAGGGTGGGTTGGTGGGAATTTGCGTTTGCACTCAGATGCCTATGTAATCGGTATTTGGACGCTGCGCTGGGACAGGGAAGTGGACTTGGATGCTGTTGGTGCGGGTGCAGGCAGCGGGGCATCTGGGGCAGCACCTTTGACAGGGGATTGGCCAGCAGTGCCTACAATATGGTAGGAGGAGGAGGCAGTGGTATAACAGGCAGACTGTTGACCCAAGCATTCTGCCCACTTATTGGGGTGTTTGGATGCCATGTAGCAGATCATGCTAGTGGTGCTCTGTAGGGCACTGGTGAGTGCCGAGCATGGCGATGCTCGAGCTGAACACTTGTTCGGCCGAGCGTGCTCGCTCATCACTACTAATTAATGAGGTTGGGTGCTGGACAGACCTGACTAAGGCCTATGCTCCACTGTACGCTGGCCTAGCTCCGACCAGCGATGAAGGCTCGGAGCAGCGGATCTGGGGCTCTGCCGGCTGTGGAGACATCCCTGTCAAAGCCCCATTGCCATCACTAGGTGGCTCATGCACTCCATTAAAATCCCTGAATCCAATGCAAGGGGTTTAACAGACAGTGGAGCCCTAGCCTTACACTTGGCATCCCAATCCATCTCAAATGACGTTTAGTAGGGTTGAGGTCAGGGTTCTGTGCAGGACGCTTCAGCGGGTTATCACCAGACTCATCACACAATATGTTTATGGAGCTGACTGACTGAAACCCAAAAGGTCTTCTCCAAACTGTGGTCACAATGCTGATATCTCATACATGTCAGGATGTATGTGTATCCCGTAAGATTACCAGTGTCCTTCACTGGACATTAATCTCAGGAATTTGGTGGGGTGTCCATAAACCTTGAATGAAAAATGTATATATAGATTCTGTGACTTCCCCCTGGTGTGGGAGTAAGGGGGGATGGACGGCTAGCACTGGGTGACACCATTTAACTCCCAGAAAGGGGGTGACACCAAACTTTCCAACCAGGGCAAGTTTTTTATATATACAAGGGCTAAGGGACCTTATACTTCCTGAGCAACCACAGCTGCAATGAAAGCTGCAGCACAATATTTGCCCCCCCCTTGTGAATGGTACAATATCCATAATACCAGGGCCGTTTCTCCCCCTGATGGGCGTTTCGCCCCTGATGGTCCCTGATGCTCTACCCTGCACCACTTTTCCACATGCCGATCCCTACTGACAGCGAGACCCTGCCAGCGGGGGGTTGGGGCTCTACAACTCAGCCGGCCCAACAATAGCACCCAGACCCCCCCCCCCCTGCTCAACAACTTGGCTATAACTTTGCATAGGGCCCCCCAAGGGCTAAATATGGGCTTGTATATTTCTCCCAGTATGCCATATACACCAGTATGGGGTGACACCATGGGCATGGGTACCAGAGCCTAGTAAACCCGCTGTATGGAGCAAGTAGACCACACCAAATCTGCTCACCTTGTATCTGGAAGGAGACCACCTTACTGCTCTTGGTTAGATTGTTGGTTGAAGCTCTGACGTCACAGGAATATTTCCCAGAATGCCTCAGCTGGGCGGACTCTACTCCATATTGGCTAGATAACCCGAATGTTTGGACGTTCTGCCCATCTCTGTAGAAGGCAAACCTTAGACCGAAGTCAGGAGAGGGTAGACTACTTGTTGTGTGACAGGTCAAGGTCATATTGTCTCCTTCTGTCATTGGATTTGGGGTCATCAGGATTTCTGGATGAGTGAAGAACACTGAAAGGGAAAAGAAATGTGGTAGGATATCTTACATGGTATTACTATAAATAAGTTATGTGCACAGGACGGCCATTTTCTTTTTAGGTTGGGATAGACAAGTAAGGGTGCTAGTGTCCCTCTTGGGTTTCTGTAGATACGTATATATATATATCACAAATATTGACTTTATTTCAGCCAGAAAAGTAGAGGAGATACTCACTGGTCACATCTGCTGTACTTCACCAAAATACATTTCCAGGTCTTGTGACTTACCTAAAACCGATACAGAACCTCCTCCACTGTGGCGATAATACAGGAGGTCATGATAAACCTCCTTTGTACATCCATAGGATCCTCCCAGACCTATGTCCCTGATACGTAACACAATCCCCCCAGTCCCTATGAAGTATTATTCCTTGAAAATTTAGTCTGGTCGTGCCGAATTCCAGGATAATTGGTGACATTCAGAGACACAATCATCACTTCATGAATATAGAGAAGGGACCTGCAGGATCACTAGTCTGGAAAACTACAATCATATGGAACAATGTATTAATAACCAAGACAACCAAAGGCCAGAATCCCACCCTTCCTGTATTCTCACCCTTCCCTGTATCTCTCACCCCTTCATGTATCCTCTCACCCCTTCATGTATCCTCACCCCTAATGTATCTCTACCCCTTCATGTTATCTCTCACCTCTTCATGTATCTCTCTCACTCCTTCATGTATCTTCTCACCCCTTCCTGTTCTCTCAACCGCCTTCCTTTATCTCCTCACCCCTTCATGTATCTCTCACCCCTTTATGTATCTCTCACCCCTTCATGTAGTTCCCACCCCTTCATGTAGATGGAACAAATTAAAGCCCAACTTTGCCTACATATCCATATCCGGTCCATTTAGCTTTCTTTTCCGGCCCATTATCACCTTGTTGAACGGTTTTTGCCATTGAAGTGGTGTGATCATGACACTGTTGGAACATCCTCATGGTGATAACAGACAACATATAAGAATGATCTTTGCCATCACCATCAATTTGGCACACCTATGGCGGGTCGGCCATGACAGGCTCTTGGTCCGGCCCCTTTATCAAGTTTAAGATGCCTATGCAGCAATACATGAAGAAGGGCAGCAAACACTCCATTTCTCTCCAAGAGAACCATCGGAAAGCCTGACACGGTGATAAGTGCATGGATTGGACTGCACAGGTCTGGGGGTAAAGACATTTACCTTTCTGAATGTTTGGGGCATCTGGAAAAATTATTATCTGGAGAAGACAAGGAGACGCTATCATCAGTCTTGTCCAACAGTAAAGCATCATAGCATAGCAACATCTATGAATCCTTCAGATTCTCCCTTCACATAAAATGGAATGTTACCCTTAAATGTTTGGCTGAGCAATGCTCCCAACTGTGGAAATTCTGAAACTTAAACTCTGGATGGAAGGACCTTTGTAATATTGTTTATGACCCGATAGCTAATCACTCAGAATGTATTTCTCACCATAACTAATATTCAGCCTCACAGGATCACTTCTCTCAGTTCTGGTGCCGTCACACTGGTAACTTCCACTGTTTGCATTGCTGATTGTAAACTTTTTTCCTTGGGAGATCCAGATGTTGTCCTTGTACCAGGTGTAGCTCACGTCTGCTGGAATCGGTGGCCTCACATTACAGGTCATTGTCAGAGATTCTGTTGGGAAGATCTTGTCCCAGTTTGGGTGGAAAGTCACTACAGCTCTTTCTACGGACCCTACAAGATGCCACAAGGATGACAAGTGTCAGTCAAGGCTGAAGACAATGGTTATTGTTAGCAGGTCAATGTCTATATAATGTCTATATTCTGGAAATCCCTCATCTACTGAGATATTCTACAACATCTGGAGCCGGAGATTCTGTAAGATTCCCATGTGTCACTTCTAATAGAAGCAGAAGAATATGGAGCACCGGGAGTCTTCAAGCAGTCTGTGTCCTCAGTAAAGCTGGCCATACACAGATTTATTTTACTGTCGACGTAGAAAGTAACCGTTTAACGTACCTAATTTTTATCAACAGATCACTAGAAGCCCAACTAGTTCTATCATGGCCCTAAAGGGTGTCTTTCATACCCCGCTACACCTGTTCCTGCAGGCTATTAAACATAATCTGATTTTGCGGGACTGGTTTATTACCTGGTGAGATGTTCGGAAGTTACACAAGTTACCTGGTGTCCTTTCCTCACCTATGCCTCTTACCTCCACTCCAGCTTTTCCACAAGGTCACCAGCAAGTACCATTTTTAGGTTGGAGGGATGAAAAAGGCCATTCCCTCGAACCTGCTAGATGCCAACCACACACTTTTGCCATTTGCAAGCTGCAAGAAGTTTGATATCCTGGCCTCTCACTTCCTATATTATGGACAACTTCGCATAATGTTGTTTGAGATATTTGATGGCCGTACCACGTCCGTGGATCTCATCACTTGCTAGTACCTGAGACTTTGAGAGTTCACCTTATAAATCTTGCTCATGAGAGTCACCAAGGGATTGTGAGAACAAGCAAAGATTACGTAAACTCTACTGGTGGCCTGGCATGGATGCCCAAGTAGTAACTGCTATCCAAACTTGTGTTACCTGCCAGAGTCATGACAAGTCTGCTGTTACACACACGCCACCACTACAACCTGTGCCATTTCCTGATTCTGCTTGGGAGAAGCTTGCCATTGATATTGTAGGCCCTTTTCCAGAACAACCTATGGACTGCCGCTTTGCTATAACATTAATGGATTATTACAGTAAATGGCCAAACTCTGAGAACAAGCTGACTGCTGTTCTGAAACCTTATTACAAGATTAGGCATGAACTGGCATTGGTGGATGGCTATATATCATCCGTGGATCCCATCCTCGTCACCAATTTGTTGTGTCTTGCAGTCAGGAAGGCAGAGTATATTTTATAAGCTTTAACCCAACAGGACAGCCATACAACATGTGTAGTCTCCAAACTGATACAGAACAAGAGAGCTACAGGAAACAGGAAATCATATGCACCATAGAGATATTGCACAGTAATGCTTATAGTGACACCTACAGGTCAGAGGTATAAACATCACACTTCCCCTCTCATGAACTTCTTAAAAGATGCTGCCCAGCATTAGTCCATTTTAATTTCAGATTGTAAGTCTCAACCTCCACTATCATGCATCACTCACATGTTTGTGCTTGGGCTAAAGTACTTGGGGAATCTGCTACGGACACATTACATCTTCTGCAGAAACAATGGGCTTCTACAAGAAAGGCCATTTGTAGATAAGCTTGGAGGGAAACCCAGCTGAGGCTCCTCCATAGGGCTCATGGAACTTTTAATATTCGAGTATGACCCCTCCTGGCTGCCTTAGCTGCCCAAAATGCCATTTGGACTTACAAGGTCTCTTCCTCTTATTTGGTCCTGTTTGGCCATTGCCTGGTTTGGCAGGCTGTTTCTGCTTATATAGCCTCAATCACCAAACGTAGTAGGGCGCTGGAAATTCCAACATTCCTCACCCCTGCCCATGGGAGATGACGATCCCCCTTTATTAAATAGATGGGAACTTATCTGTCTGGTGGGGAAATCGATATTTACACAAACCCCCTCAATCCTAAATCTGGTATTCGCCACATTAACATTCGTTACTAAAATACTTTGTAGAGCAAGATGTTGACAAGCGCACTAGGCGCTTCTTTCAGGTATGGCACACATTTCTTGTAAAAGAAAGACGACCGTTTCAGTTGTTCATTTTGAAATGGACCAATAGTAATGAGGGTGCAGGAAAACAAGTTTAATATGTTGAGAAATAGTTGCCCTGCCCCTGTTGGGAGTTCTAGTGTTAATGGTTATTGTATGTTCTGGAACATTCTAGTCCCTGGTAGAATCTTCACTGTATGTGGCGTGCCAGCCAATGTGGGAGTAGCTCGCCAAGTTGATAAAAGGTACAATATCTGGGGAATGCCCCATCTTCATATGAGCTGATCCTGAGGAGGAAGAACCTAGCTGACGCCTGTGGGGCAGGCCACGTACCTGAGGCTGAAGACCACCAAGGGATCCGAGATGCTGAATCCACTGTTCCCATCGGAGGGTGAGGGTATCTCCTAGCCCAGTGGACTGTCATAGTAGTGTGCCATTTCCTTGAGTGGCAGAGCACTTTCACACAGCTGGCGCAGAGAGTTAACTTGGAAACCTTACCCCTAAGTGAAATTGTCAGTTAACACTAATCCAGACAGACATGGACCACCAAATCCCCTGCGCTAAGCTATCCCCATCCATCATGAGGTGTTCCTCTTCACTACCCCACTTTCCCACAACGAGTAGTTTAGCAGAGCTCATACACAGGCCTGAGAGTGAATGAAAAGTCCACAATTGGGGGTGTATCCAACTGGGGTACAGAATATATACAGTCTGATCACTGCTGCTGAGCCCAGATGGCAGGGTGCATACTTGAGGTAAAGGTACAGAACAGTCCAGTCCTTATTTTTCCACATGAGAGGAGCGGTGCTGCTGCCCAGGAGATCATTACTGTCCATTCCCCATAACTAACTTCCTCTGGGTCTGTCCCTCACCCAACGCTTAGCCCGCATACCAGAGTTCCAATGCTCACTTGTTGCTGGCTGGTGCTTGTAGTCCCACTGGCTGCTGCTGGCCTTGTCTGTTACCAAGAGGGAATCGTCTCCAGGCACGATCAGAGAGCAGGAATAGGAGCCTCCTATCTGTGCCTTATATACCCCTCCGGGGAGTCAGCACCACCCTCTGCACACACAACACCAATACATCTACAAGGGGGGAAATTACATACCATGTGACCCAATGAGGAGTGATTGAAAAGCTGCCAGCTTATTATAAAATATGGTTTCTAGTTATATCCTTATTTAAATATTTCTAAAAAACGGCTAAATAAAAGCACTTACCTGCTTTTTCCAAAACAATCACTGAAAAATAGAAAATCAGAAGAATTAATTCAATGTTTTGTATCTTCCAAAATGATTATAAGTAGTGACATGTTTCTATGGATATTCCGTCTAATGTTGGCAAAATAATGATCAGTAGGTGCTCCGTAACACTAGAAGCCAATGAGAGTGCTCTCCATTGTTCCATTGACATTGTTCCAGCTCTCCTATTGGTTGGTGGTGTCCGGGAGCATATCCACCTGAATACCAACATATTGATCAATGATTGGTCTGCTACCATGTCATACCAGTGTCTACTACCATGCCATACCAGTGTGTACTACCATGCCATACCAGTCTCTACTACCATGTCATACCAGTGTCTAATACCATGTCACACCAGTCTCTACTACCATGCCATACCTGGACATGGAGACAGGACAGAAAGGGGGATGCCGAAGGCAAGACAGTCCTAAGAAATTTTCTTTTTCAACGGAAGTAGGAGACCCGCTACTTACAAGGCCGTCGAGCGAGCGCAAGTATTCTTCGGTACTGATTGCGAATAAGTCGAATGTGTGCATTTGGAGCGGCACCATGGCCCGTGTCACCACCATTGGCCCGTGTCACCACTATGTGCCCGTGGTCCACCGACCTTTGCCCGTGTCACCACCTTGCCCGTGTCACCACCTTGCCCGTGTCAACCCATCCATTGCCCTTGTCACCACTTGCCCTGTCCCACCTTGCCCGTGTCACCACTATTGCCCGTGGTCACCACCATTGCCCGGTCACTTTGTCCGTGGTCTCGCACTCTTCCAGCAGCCGGTGAATGGCTCGTCTCCTTGCTGTGGTGATAGAGGTTAGGATGGCCGTGATGTGGGGTGCTGATTGGCTGGATTATGCCGCTGACTAG
>CM070043.1:50241934-50252771 GCA_036250615.1 Ptychadena robeensis | reverse complement strand
AGAGCGGGTTTTTAGACCTGTATGCGTACCAGCGGACCAGTTATGTGCACCCCTGATCATATGCGAGTATATACTGGTCAGAGAACCCTATAAAACTATTTGAGTTGAGTGCCGGCAGCTGAGCTGACCGTCATTTCAGGACTTTTTCCCCCTGTAATGTGACCTATACACTGCTCCACTCACCTGAACAACAAACCTAAATCTTTTAGGTAGAGGGAAGAAAACCCCACAAAAAAACATCACATTTAAAATCATGTTACATAGGAGTCAGCATACACCGGCCATCATTTACAGTGCTTCTGCCTTTGCAACTTCACTATAAGATTTGGCCCTCTTGCCCAGCATGTTTGAGGAGGGACTGTCATCTGACACCGAGCACCACCATACGGAAATCTACCTTGCCAATGGCATCCAAGCACCCTAATAAGTGGGCAGAATGCTTGGGTCCACAGTCTGCCTGTCACACCACTGCCTCCTCCTCCAGCAGCATCTACATCCACTTCCCTGTCCCAGCGTAGCATCCAAATGTCTATAACACAGGCATTTGAGCGCAAGTGCAAAAACCCCCCCACCCCTCAGGCCATAGCTCTAATGTGCAACTTTTAAAATAGCTGGCCATTTAGGCTTGTGAAGACTGAGGCCTTCCGCAGCTTGATGATGGCGGCCGTCCCTTGGTACGGAGGTTAGGACGAGGACACTCTGAATGGGGCAGACGAGATAATGGGGAAGAAGTTGACGAAGGGTGATAGTGATATCAACCACAGTTTGTCTTCTCAGCGCGACTTGGGCCATGAGGAGGAGATGGAGAGTCAAATGGATGTCGACATCGACGTCTTGCCTGTTGGTACTGTCCCGCACATGGCTGAGTTCATGTTTGGCTGCCTTTCCTGTGACCCTCGTGTTGTATGGATTTTAGATAACATATTACTGGGTGTTCACACTGTTTGACCCCCCGCTGCAAAGAGAACTTCTCATCTCTCATTCCTGTGGCGGAGAGGACGAATAAAATGGTGCAACACCAGAAGGTACTTGAGGAGAGATTGCTCCAAAGTTTTCCATCTGCCGCAAGAGTTTTATCTGAGCATGTATTCAGTGCTGCTGGTGGCATTATAATGTATAAGCGTATCTGTTTGTCCACTGACAATGCTGACAGGTTGACTCAGATCAAAATGAACAAGGCCTGGATTGCTCCAGATTTCTCCACTCCACCACAGAAGAGCTGAGCTGATCAAGGCAATTTCAAAATATCTTTTTGAATGGACTTGAAAATGCACTCTATTCAACCAACTATCAGCAGTTCGAGAAGTTGCGAAGATCTCAAATATAGTGCTATATCTTCGTAAATGCGAATATTCAAGAACAGAAGTGTTGAAATTTTTTACGCAACAAAGGTACCAATGACTGGAGATCATAAATTCTCAAATTTACCAATTTGTTTCAACTATGCTGCTCATCACTAGTGTTTGATGAATGAGATCTGTGTAATTGCTGCGCACAGTAGTCTCTCCCTGCCTAACAGCGTCTCTCCCTGACTCTGAGCCTAAATAGAACATGATGACGTCTGAATAGAATAACCGTTGGCGTTCTAAAATGGTATTGCCATCATCCCTATAAGAAATTGAAAAGAGTTTCACATGGTAAACACCAGAGTGTAGGGGCACCCTTTACCAGTAGATCTAAACGTTTTGCTGGTACACAGAGGAAAGTGGGACTTTCTATATGGCAATTAATGTAAATCAAGAAGCGGTTTATTGACCTTATATAAACCTATGTAGACAGTTGTAAATCATTCATCAAATAAAGTATCAAAATATATAAGGGTCCAATACATTACAAATAAACAGTTTGGCATCAAGAATACGATCTCATTTTACAAATTCAATGCGACCATCAATAAATCTCGGCGCGTTTCGCGGCATATAGCCGCTTCTTCAGGAGAATTGATGAGATCTATGAATATGGAACACAAAATATACATAATTACTCATGTGTCCCAATACTTGTCCATAATTGAGCATTCTTAACCGGGAACCAATTGTGCATCCTTTAAGTTAGGTGCTACACTTGCCAACGGGGTTGAGCCTTGGGCCAAGGCGAGGGTGCGGGAGTAGACGGTAACCCGCCAAAGCGGCTAGAACCCGTGGTCTATTCTGGGGAACGGGGGCTTTTGTCTGCACAGAACTCCTTGCCAGAGCCATTTCTCGTGTAAGTATCGCTATTGGATGTATCCAAATGAAGTCGAGATGTCAGGACCCCGCTCGCCAGCGCTCCCTGTCCACCCCCTCAGTCACACTCGTCCTCACCTGCTCGGCGTCCCTTTCATGGCGACAGCCACACGCGGTCCAGGATTGTCGTCAGGATCGCCGTCGGCCATCCCGTCCCGCTACCCGCATGCGCGTGCGCGCGCCGCCTTCCTTGCGCGGCGGCGCCTGCTGCGCGAAAACGTGACATCACCTGAGTACTAGTGACTGACAGGAGGTGTGTCCCCGGAGATGCGCCCTCCCCAGAGGGGTGGTGCTGGGGATGCACTTCCTATATAAACCTGGTCAGTCAAACATCAGCCTGGATGTTACAGTCTTGCTGTGTGACCCATGCTTGATCTTGCTATCGCTGGACCTGACCACCCGTTCCGACCCCTGGCTTTGGTCTTTGGACCACTCGGATCTCTGGAACCCCCCGACCTTTGTCTGTTTTGTGACCACTCTATTCGTCCTGCCGCCTGCCTTGACCCTCGCCTGGATAACGACTACGCCTGACCTCTACCCCCGCCTCGACCATTGCTGTGACCCCGACTACTCGTCCGTCTTCTCCTTAAAGGGACTTCTTCCCAAGGACCTGCTGCCACACCTATCTGGAGGGGTAAGTCATGGGAAGCAGGACCTGTGCCAACCGGGTGCGGAAAAGACCACAGGTCCCCTCAAGGATCCCTGCCTATCTCCCGCTAGGGGGGCTCTGGGGAAGACCCCCGGTTGGCTTTAGACTCCCTGCTCTCCTGACAACCCCTGCGCCAATCCAGGTTGTGTGGTGCAGACCGTAACAGAATCATCCAGCCATGTCAATCCTGGGGAAGAATTCCTGGACGACTTGTGCAACAGGGTGCAGGACCTAACCATCTCGGTCCCGCCAGCTACAGCAGCCCCACGGTAAACCATCACCACAAGTGGCGGATACCCCCCCGCCAGCGCACCCGAACACCCAAGCTGCCGCTGCCCACCAGGTTCTCCCGTGATAGGGCAGATTCGATACGTTCCGAGTGCCTGCCTACTCCATTTTTCGTTGCTACCAAGGACGTTTCAACGAAGAACGTTATAGGTCCGGTAACCGTTATGTCCCTCCTCCAGGGTGAGCCGCAGAGATGGGCCTTTAAGCTTGCAAACAGAACGATCCTGCCATGGCCACGTTGAGGCTTTCGTTCCAGAGCTTGGTCAACTGTACGTGCCCACCAGAGGTGGAACTGTGATCTGCCATTCGTGGCCTACGCGCACGCCGACCTCGAGGAGTATGTGGCGATTTTCACCGGTTATCGTCAGAACTGAGTGGAACGACTCCGTTACGCAGCCAGTGTTCGTGGGGACTTTCGGAGCCCTGAAAGATGAGCTAGCCCGCGTGGGCATTCCCAGACCCTGCAGGACTCATGGACCTCCAATGACATTGACCGGCGCCTCAGGGAGCGCAGACTGAGCGGCGCGTTCCACGTCCGCGTCTTCAGGACCAGCTCGTCTTCCACCGGTTTTCTGGCACCCGGTCCCCGCATTCCTCCTCGTGATCTCGCCGCGGAGCTATGCAATTGAGCCACCCGCGTCCTTAAGCCTGGAGAACGTGGAGACGTTCCAGAGAATCTCTGTCTCTACTGCGTGAACCCACACCGCTGCGTTCCTGTCCCGTCCGGCCTACGGTTAAGGTGTGCTGCCAAGCCTCCCCGGGACTCGCGAACTTCGGGTTTTCCTCCATCTCCTCTCTCTCCTCTACAGGGTCCCGCAGGAGCATCAGATTGGAGGCCCAATACTAATTCGGCGCTTGCGATTGTTTATCGATGCCTCCTTCGCCACCCCACAGCCTCTCCGCAAAAGCACACCATACCCTCTCCGCCTCGCAACGGTTCCTTGCTTCCCTCGGTCCGGGTTTTGGGACTATTACCTCACCGCCACACTCCCTCCGGACCTCAGAGAAGACAGGTTCTCAGTCATCCCCTCCCTGTTCCCTGTGTTTTGGTCTACCAGGTTCGCACGCCACAATCCTGCCATTGACTGGGCCACCGCAACATACGGTTCCCTCGGACTACGGACTATGATCCAGACCTCGGCATAGCTCAGCCTTTCGCTCCTAGGGACCCTCAACTTCACACTCTTCCTCCCCAGTACATAGGTCCTGCGATGTGTTCAGAAGAAGGGGCTGACCGATTACGCCCCATCGGCTTATGACTGTCCCAGTGACTACTCCAGGGGGGCGAAAATCCCATACGACATTTATCCTTTGGCCGAGAAGGAGTCCAGGCACTAAAAGATATATCGGGCCTCCCGAGAAGTTTCTACGGAGGTCCACCTCACCTGCAGGGGCCGGGGTTTTTCGTCCGAACAAGGATCATTACGCCCCTTATAGACTACCGGGCAGTTAACGCCATACATCAAGAATGTTCCCTCTCCTCTACGGACTTAACCCGCGCCTCCACTCCGCAAGGGTTTTTTCCAACTTGATCCCGGGGGCCATACCTTGTTCGTGTAGCCCCGGTGACGAGTGGAAGACGGCCTTTCCAGACCAAAGTGGGTCAGTTCGCTATTTGGCATGCCTTCGGGTATGCAACGCCCCAGCCACGTGTCATCAATCATTTTTTGTTCATATCAATGAATACTTTTCCGAGACTTCCTGGACCGGTTTCGTTTATTGTCTACTTGGCCACCATCCTTGTTTACTCATAGTCCCTTAACAACACCGAATCCACATGCCAAAAGGTGCTGACGCCTGAGCTCCACTCCCTCTACGCCAGTCGGAAAAGTGTTTGTTCAGCAGACCTCCATCCCTTTTCTTGGTCCTCCTGAATATCACAGAAGGCATCACCATGGACCCAAAAAAGTTCTCAGCCATTACTACTGACTTTCCCACACCCCTGGATATGAAACAGTCCATAGGTTCTTGGTTTCGCGAACTTTGTATAGACGTTTTATTCAGGGGGTTCTCTCCAAGATAGGTCCTTTCCGTAACTCAACTCACCAGCACCAGTCCGAGATTTGCCTGGTCTCGTCTCTCCGGCCGCTCAGACGGCATTGACTACCTCAGAACAGGTTCACTACTGCTCCCGTCCTCCTACAAGATAATCCGGACCCATAGTCCGCTTATGTACTGAGTGGACCCATCGGAATCGGCCATCGTAGCCGTTCTTGTTTTCCTCGGATCTGGTGAGACGACACTCTCCACCCTGTTTCCTTCCACTTCCCCCCCCCTCCCCGCAAACTCACCCCCCCGGCAGAAGAGGAACTACAAACGTGGGGACCGTTGAACTCTTAGCCAATGAAGGCGGCGCGGAGGAATGGAGATACCTCTCTGAGGGGGCAAAACATCAACTGTTTGATTTTTACAGACCAATAGAATCTCCATATCTTCGTCAGGCAAAACGTTTGAACCCCCGGCAGGCCGCTGGGCTCTAAATTCTTTGCCCGGTTGACTTCCATTCCACCTGACCTAACACCGGTAGCAAGAATAAGAAAGGCAGACGCGCTCTCCCACCCGATGTTCCCCGGTAACCCCCCCACCGCCCCGACCCCCCACCACCACACAACCCCCCATCTACTCAAGTGGGGCCCCTCTTAATCTTGCCCCCAATCTTCCGACCCGACATTCCGGCTCCTTGGTCCAGACCTGCAGAAACGTCTGAAGACGTTAAAGGTTCCCTGAGTCCACTCCTACAACAACCAAGGCTGACCCGCCGTTATAGGATGCTGTACGAAGGACTCCCTGATATACGTACAAGCCGTTCCACGTCAAGATGTTCTTGGCCCTCTGCCTGAGGCCTCCCGCCGCCACTCGGATCCATCGGAACAACGTAAACTCCTACAACAGCAGCGCCAGTTTCTTGGTGGCCGACCTTACAAGACTGTAAGGAGTACGTTTCGTCATGTTCCAGTAAATGTGCCGTTCTAAGTCCCCTCGGACCCGTCCTTTTGTCCTACTTCTCCCCCTTGCCTCTTCCTGAACGGCCTTGGTCCACATCTTGGACCTTGTGACGATCTACCCTCTTTTTCCGAGTCAAGCCACATCATCCTCACAATATCGATCGCTTCTCAAGAAGATGGCTCATTTGGTGGCACTACCCGCTCTCCCCCCACGCCCGCTCAGACGCGCGGCTGTGTTCCTGAAGAAGTCGTGAGTTTGCACGGTATCCCGGTGGACATCGGCACGGACCCGGGCTCGCAGTTTACTTCGGGTTTTTGGAAAGAGTTGGCCGCCTGCTCGGATTCTCATCATCCCTCACTTCCGGATACCACACCATCCGCAATCCAACGTCAGTGTGAAGAGGAAAATGAACCAGGTCATGGGCAGTACCCCCCCTGCGCTGTTTCGTTTCGGACGCCCAAGATGACTGGTCCTCTCTCCTCCCGTGCTGATTCGCTACAACAACCCCTGCATTCTTCCACAGCCTACACTCCCTTTCTTCTGAACTCCCGGTTTTCCACACCCCGTTTCCTCCCGGTTTCCTTCCCGGCATCTACGGTTCCCGCTGTGTCGAATCGGTTGACGGCGTGCATAGCTGGGGATCGCCCGGGATCCCGCCTTCTCCAGGCTCAGGAGACAATGAAGTCCATTGCCTGACCGCCGGCGGTGCGCCGTTTCCCGGTCCTCTCCCGCACCGGTGACAAGGTAATGGCTCTCCTCCTCCTCCTCTATTCGTCTGCGGTGCCCCACCCGTCGGTTGGCTCCTCGGTTTTTGGGCCCTATGTTTGAACGCCTGGTAACCCCGTGGCGGTTTGGCTCCGTCTCCCTGCCCTCGATGCGGTGCACCCGGGTTCCATGTCTCCTTCCTTAAGCCGGTTATGGTTGACTTCTTTCCCCGGGCGATCCCCGCCTCCTCCGGTTGTCCTTGACGGGGTTCGAGAGTATGAGTGAGTCTGTCTCAGTTCTCATTTAGGGGTGCGTGTCGTCCGTATTTGGTCCATGGAAGGGTTTTCGGGGCTGGAGAGGCCTCTGGGTACCATCTGGGGAGGTCCATGCTCTGACCTGTCGCGCGGGTTCCATTCTCGTCGCCCTGAGTTTCCTGGTCGTCCTACCGTCCGGATTCCGCTTTGGGGGTGGGGTGGGTATGTCGACCCGCTCGGCAACGCTCCCTGTCAACCCCCCTCAGTCACACTCGTCCTCACCTGCTCGCTTCCCTTTCATGGGGACACCACACGCGGGTCAGGATGTCGTCAGATCCGCCGGTCGGGGGCCATCCCCGTCCGCTCCGTGCATGCGCGTAGGCGTGCGCGAACGTGAACCATCACCTGAGTACTAGGACTGACAGGAAGGTGGTGTCCTCCCCGGAGATGCGCCCCTCCCCAGAGGGGTGTGCTTGGGGATGCACTTCTATATAAACCTGGTCAGTCCAAACAGTCAGCCTTTGATTATGTTTACCAAAGCCCTTGCTGTGTGACCCATGCTGATCTTGCTATCTCTGGACCTTACCACCCGTTAACCGACCCTGCTTTGTCCCTTGACCACGTCTGAATCTCTGGAACCCCGACCTTTGCCTGTTTTGTGACCACTTCTATTTCGTCTTGCCGCCTGCCTTGACCCTCGCCTGGATCACGACTACCCTGACCTCTACCAAAAACCCGCCTCGACCATTGCTTGTGACCCCCGAACTACTCGTCCGCTTCGCCTTAAAGGGACTTCGCCAAGGACCTGCTGCCACCCTATCTGGAGGGGTAATCAGGGAAGCAGGACCTTGCCAACCGGTGGCGGGAAAAGACCCACAGGGTCCCCTCAAGGGATGTCCCTGCCTATCTCCCGCTAAGGGGGGCTCTGGGGAAGACCCCCCGGTTGGCTTAGACTCCCTGCTCCTGTACAATCCCCTGCGCCAAATCCAGGTTGTGTGGTGCAGACCGTAACAGTCGATAGCCTAAAATAAGGGGTTGCAAGTATGAATTGATGCCCCTAGTCTAACAAAGTTCAATGCATGGTAGATGACATTTTGTTTGTATAGTAACTCATGATGTTTGAGGCCGGTTGTGGTGCGATGTGCTGAGCTGGGGACTCTACTGTATGTGTGTTAAGTGAGAAGTGTGAGTTGTATGGTATGATGTATGCACAACAGGGGTGTATGTGAAAGTGAAAGAATCTGGACCTTGTAATGTACCTTGCGCTCCCATGTTGTGAAGATATGAATGCATTGAAGTCTGTTAAATAGATCTCTAAGTAGATATGTGAGAATAACTAAAATAATATAAATATAGATAATTATAAATATTTATTAATCATCAAATATCAACCAAGAGAATAACCGTGGAAAGAAAAACATCGTGCAATCAAAAGATAGGTTGTGTATCAAATGAAAGAACAGGCAATAATTGTGGACGGAAATCCATGGTGCTAATCCATAAAGACATAGGTGTCCCTGTGGGACACCAGATACCATACATATATACCAAAGTGCCCATGTTTCATGTAAATAAATAAATAAATAAATAGATAAATAAATAGATAAATAACATGGTAATCCTGTGGGCTATAAATAAATATAAACTATATTATACACCAAAGCAAGTGATAGTCCTATAATATATACATATATAAGTGTGATTAAGAAAGTCAATCATCATGGTACAGTTGTATATATTGTATGAATAATAAGGTTGAATCGAGTATTTTAAAGTATAAGGGCAAATAACAAGAGCGCTAGTGTTTGTAATATAAAATCAAAAGACCTGACCGCATTATATGTATATGGAAGGCAGTATGTGTGGCCGGATCAAATTCTATTTACCCTCGTGCGTTACCCGGACAACTGACCCAGCAGCCACTACTTCACTATTACTTAACTCTCCCCCCCAGGTCGGGCGAAAGGGGGTGTAACCAAGGATGTTAGGCCTATCTACATCTTCAGTATGGTCGGCCAGTACCTAGATGGCCCGAACGGTACTGCCTGCCACACTAGGCGGGGCTATGGTTGCCGTGCGCGTTATGGTTGGGAGGACGAGTCACTGAAAGAGGTGGGGCGGCTCCCGTATGCCGGCTATGCGGCGCTCCAACTCACGGGACTATGGGGAGTGAGCATGGAGGTACTAATCTGCACGCTAACGGTCGGCCCCCCTCCCTCTCGCTATTTCCCCCCCCGCCCCCAGGGGGTTCGCCACACTTCCGGTCGGCGGTGTACTTAATAAGGTCCAGGGTAAATACAACCCAGGACATTAATGATGGGAATGCTGGATCTTTTACATGACTGCGGACATTTGAAATCAGATCACTCAATGATCCGAGTCATGAATCGGATTCTTCGGTTCATTTCCTTCTGTCAGCTTAGACTCCCTATACTGGCAGGGGCTGTGTAATCGGACTCTTAGAGTGAGCTCAGGAGAAGAAGTGCAGGGGACGTGGAAGAAGTGGAAAGTTGGAAGAAGTAGGAGAGGCGGAGATGCCCGCTTCCCCTCCCGCTCTTTCCTCTCGCTTTTCTCTCTCTTCTAAACTGAACGAGTCAACGAGTTAAAAGAGTCAAAATGATCAAATGATCTACATGACTCATTCCGTTCGGATCCTTCCTGTGTGTCACTTGTCATTAGACTCCTTGTGTATAACGTCCCTTCTCCTGTTTTTACAGAAAACATTGTTACACACATGGCTTCTTAAAGGGACATTACCTATAGTTTTTTTTACCTGCCTCGAGCAGGGCAGGGTAGTACACACTGGACCAGGACCCCTGGGATCATGGAATTGGTAAGGATATCAGTACTGTCAATGCCCAAACTGTAACCTATGGTTTTTTTACCTGCCTATTTAAAGGCAGGTACAAACTATAGGTTCAAGCGGACCTACCACCAGGAACTTGTTTTCATGAATGCACCGAAGTGCCAATAATAAGGAGGAAGCAGTGAAAACCCTAAAAGCGTACCTGTAATGAGCAGTTTAGTAATATAATCAGGCATTCCTGTTCCTTCTGTTAAAATGGAGAACGCAGGACCGGCAGCACGTCACAAACATGTGTTTTTCAGTGAGCTTCTTGCCATAGAATATCACTGAACCCCCCATGGCCACCCCGCGATATTGCCACCACATGTGTTTGGATTTACACTGAAATCCACGTGCTGCTGTGACGTTCTGTCCGGTCCTGCTTTCTTCCTTAACCAGGAAGTGAACAGGAATGGCTGAATATTACAATTTCTCCTTACAGGTACTTTTTGTTTTTTTTACTGCAATTCTTCCCTATTATTGGCACTTCTAGTGCCATTAATGAAACATAGATTCCTGGTGGTAGGTCCGCTTTAATGTCCCTTTAAAGAAGCGCAATTTGTTTAAAGGGTTAACTCAGATCATGCCTTGAGGATCTCCTCTAATTTAACTCTGTGTCATGTAATTTCTGTTATTTATCACAGCTGCACCAAAGCATAGTCTCTGTGTACAATGTGCGTTCTGCTAAGGACGTTCTAACAAGGAGTCCTAATTGCCAATTGACACAGGAAGATCCTAACTGAATGAGTCATGTAGATCTTTTTAACTCATTTGACTAAAATCGTTTGATCTTTTAACTCGTTTGACTCATTTGGCTCGTTGACTCTTTTAACTCGTTTGACTCATTGGCTCGTTTTGACTCTTTTAAACTCGTTTGACTCTTTTAAACTAACTCGTTTGACTCTTTTAACTCGTTTTACTCTTT
>CM070043.1:50225139-50235747 GCA_036250615.1 Ptychadena robeensis | reverse complement strand
AGATAACAAAAGGTTAGAGATACGGTAAGGGGTGAGAGATACAAGTTTAAGTAGATGAGCAAGATACATGACGAGGTTAGAGATACATAAGGTCATTACGAGATACAAGAATTGGTGAGATATCCGAAATGGGTGGTATACATACATGCAGGAGCTGACCGCTACATGAAGAGGTTACGATGTACATGCAGGGGATGAAGATCCATGAAGGGGTGAGATATACATGAATAGGGTTTAGAAGGATACATTAAGGGGAGAGGAGATACATAAATGGATTAAGCTATATGAACGTTCTTGAGAGATCCCATGAAGGGGTAAGAAGATAGATGAAGGGGTGAGAGATACATGAAGAGGATGAGAGATACATGAAGGTATAGATTACCTGAATTGATCGAGATCTGATAATGGGTTGAAGATACATGAAGTGTGCGATATACATGAAGGGGAGATAGATATATGAAGTTCTGAAAGATCCATAAGGTTGAGATGATACTGAAGGGATTAGTAGATCCATGAAGAGGTGATGAGAATTACCTGAATATTTGCTAATCCATAAGGGTATGATATATACATGAGAGATTGATAGATACCTGAAGGTTGTGAGAGATACATTACGGGTTAGATATACATTCAGGGTAGACGCTCCATTCAATGGTATTAGAGATACATACGCGTGCATAGATACATACATGACTTATTAGATATACAGGGACGTGGTGAGAGATACAATTAATGGTATAGAGATTTACCTGAAGGGTAGAGATACATGATTAGGGGTGAGAGATACTGAATAGGTGAGAGATACATGACGCGGTGAGAGAATACATTACGGGGTGAGAGCTACATTAATGGTTGAGAGCATACATGAAGGGATGAGAGATCCATTAAGGTGTGATCAGTCCATTAAGGGGTGAGAAGATACATGAATGGATAGAGATACATGAAGAGGTGAGAGATACATTAAGGGGTGGATAGATACCATGAAGGGGTGAGACATACAATGAATAGGTGAGCGATACGATGAAGGGGTGAGGACATACAGGAAGGGTTGAGAGATACATGAAGGTGGTGAGAGATACATTAAATTAGTTAGAGATTACTGAAGTTATAAGATACCTGAAGAGTGAGAGAACAATGAAGGGGTTATGATGAATATCATGAATATTGGAGATGCTACTGAAGTATTTTAGAGATACATGAAGAGTTGACGGATACATGAAGGGATGAGATATAATGAATTTTGAGATCTACCTGCCCGGGGTGCGCTCTTCTCCCTGCCTGGGGGTGCGCGCTCCCTGCCGCGGATGCGCGATCCCTGCCCGGGGTGCTCGCCCATGCCGGGAGCTGTCGCGCTACCTGGAGAGGTAGCAGCTCCCTGAAGGGGTGATGCGATCCATACGGGGTGAGAGATTACTGCAGTGATGAGAGCTAACCTGCCGGGGTGAGAGCTACCTGAAGAGTTAGAGATCCATGACGGGGTGAGAGTACATGAGGTATGCGAAGATACATATCACATTGGTGAGAGGATACAGCAGGGGTGAGTTGCTCATGAAGGGATGATAGATATCATGAAATGGGTGAGAGACTATATAAGGGGTGGAGTGAGAGTATGACAGTGATGAGGGTGAGAGATATCAATGAACAGGGGTGAGAGATACATGTAGGGAGTGAGAGATTACATGTAGATGGGTGAATAGTAGCATTGAGTAATCATGAACAGGGTATGAGAGTGAGAAGATACATGAAGGGCTGAGCTGATGCATACGGCATGAAGGGGTGAGAGATACCTGAACATGAGAGGTGGATGAGACACGTGTGAGCGATACTGCAGGGAAGTGACGAGATACATGAAAGAGGTGAGAAGATACATGAAGGTGATAGGTGCGAAGAGGTATATGACTGAAAGGGGTGAGAGATGACATGAAGTGGTGGAGAGATATCTGAAAGGGTTGAGAGATACCTGAAGGGGTGAGAGATACCTGACGGGGTGAGATATACTGAAGGGTTGATAGATACATGAATGTGGGTGATAAGGATAACTATGCAAGGGTGTGATAGATACTGAGGAGATGAGAGATACATGAAGGAGTTAGAGATATATAAGGGTGAGGGATACTTAAGGGGTGAGAGATCCATTAATGTGTGAGAGATAGCATGAAGGGGTTGAGAGATTACATTAAGGGGTGAAGGGATACATTGAAGGGGAGAGGGATACCTGAGGGAGTGAGAGATCCATGAATAGGTGAGCAGATACATGAAGGGGTAGAGAGATCTATGAAGGGTGAGTAATACTAAAAGGGTTAAGAATACCTGAAGGGGTGTCGAGAATCATGAAGTGTGAGGACCATGAAGGGGTGAGGATACATTAAGGTGATGATAGATACAGGATGAGAGTGTTGATAGCATACCATGCAAGGGGTGCGAGATACCATGAAGGGGTGAGAGATTCATAGGGGGTGAGAGATACATGAGGGTGAGATATACAAATGAGGGTGAGAGATACATGAATGTGTAGAGATAGACATGAAGGGATGAGAGATACATGAAGGATGAGAGATCTATGAGGGATGAGAGATACATGAAGGTATTAGAGATCTATGAATGGTGAGAGAGTAGCATGAATATGGTGTGAGAGATACATGAGGGGGGTGAGAGATACATAGGGGGGTGAGAGATCCATGAAGGGTGAGAGATACCTGAAGGGATGCGATATACCTGAAGGGGTGAGAGATAAACAATGAAGGGATGTAGAGATATATGAAGGGGTGAGAGATACATGAAAGGGGTGATAAGATACATGAGTTGTGATAGATACATGAAGGGGTGAGAATACTGACGAGGTGATAGATACATAAGGTTATAGATACATGAAGGGGGCGCCATATACATGAAGTGGTGAGAGGAATTTCGCCCCAGTTTGAAACAAGGGGTTGAAGTACATGAAGTGTGTGATATGATATATGAATGGGTGAAGATACAGTTCACGGGTTGATAGATACCTGACGGGGTTGAGAGATACCTGAGGGGTGAGAGATACATGAGGAGGTTGAAAGATACATGACTGGGTGAGAGAATACATTAAGGGGAGAGATACCATGACATGGTGAGAGATACATGCAAGGGGTTAGAGTAGTATGAAGGAGTGGAAGAGGATACGGATGAAGGGTAGAAGATACATGAAGGGGTGAGAGATCCATAATGGGCGAACAGAAGTACCTTCCTCGGTGCGCGCTACCTGCCGCGGTCTAGAGCTCCCGCCGGGGTCGCGCTCCCTGCCGGGGTGCATCGCTCCTTCCGGAGTGCGCGCTCATATGCAGGGGTGCGCTCTCCCGGGGACCGGGTTCGCGCTCCCGTGCCCGTTGCCTCTCCCTGCCATGATGCTGCGCGCTCCCGGACGGGGTGCGCGACTACATGCCGGGGTGCGCGATCCCTGCCGAAATCAGCGCTAACCAACAGGGCGCGGGATGAGCAGCTCCAATGCCGGGGTGTAGATACATGACGGGGATTCGAGACTACCTTAAGGGGTGAGCGATCCCATACGGGTGAGAGATACATGCAAAGAGTGAAGATACATGACGGGGGCTGAAGAATACATGAAAGGGGTGAGAGATACATGAGAGAGGTGACATATACAATGAAGGGGTGAGAGATACATGAAGAGAAGGTGAGAGTCCCTGAAGGATGAGAGATACAGAAGGTTAGAGATACATGAAGGGGTGAGACGAACATGACTGAGGTGATAGATACATGAATAGGTGAAATGATGAGCAGAAGGGGTGAGAACGCTACATGACGAAGGTATGAGGGGAGATACATGAATTGATGATAGATACATGAAGAGGTGAGAGATACAGTGAGGGGTGAGAGATACCTGAAGTGGGAGAGATACTGGAGTGGTAGAATACATGAAGGGTTTAGGGAGATACATGACGGAGGGTGAGAGATACAAATGGGTGAGAGATACATTGAAGTGGTGTAGATTATGAAGGTGTGAGAGATTCATGAAAGTGTTGAAGAGTACATGACGGATGACAGATACATGAAGGGTTTAGAGATACATGGAAGGGATGAGAGATACATGTAAGGGGTATAGATACCTTATGGGTGTAGAGATACCTGAAGGGGTGTGAGAATACATAAGGGGTGAGAGATTCCATGAAGGGTTTGAGAGAATACATAGGGTGAGAGATGCATGAAGGGTGAGAGTACATGAAGGGGTGAGACGATGCATGAAAGGGTGAGAGATACCTGGAAGGGGTGAGAGATACTGAGAGGGGTGAGATATTCATGAAGGGTGAGAGACAATGAGGGTGAGAGGTGCATGAAGGGGGTGAAGATACAATGAAGGGGGTGAGAGATAATGAAGGTGAGAGATAATGAAGGGGGTGAGAGAAGATCCATGAAGGTTGCGAGATACTGACGGGTTGGAAAGAGATAGATGAAGGCGGGGTGAGATGATACAAATGAATGGTGAGAGATCCATGAAGGTTGGAGATAGGCGAAATGAAGGGGTGAGATATCATAAGAGTGGAGCAGATACCTGAAGGGTGAGAGAGTACCTGAAGGAGTGAAGATCCACTGAAGTGGTGAGAGATACTGAAGGGGTAGAGATACCTTGGAAGATGTGAGAGACACAATGAAGGGTGGAGAGATGGGCCCTGAAGGGTGAGCTATACAAATGAGGGGTGAAGATACAGTAAGGGATGATGTGATGTTGAGAGATACATGAAAGGGTAAGAATCATGAAGGGTGGAGAGATCATGAAGGGGTTGGATAGATACTGAAGGGATATATATACAGATAAGGGTGCGAGATACAAAAAAGGGGTGGAGATACCTTAGGTTTGAGAGCTACATTAGGAGCTTAGAGATAATAAACAACCACATTACGTGGGTTGAGCAGATACATGAAGCGGTGGGAGACGATCCCATGGCGTGGGTTCAGATGATTTATGGCCGGGCTTGAGAAATACACCATGGGAAGGGGTTTCGAGATACCTGAAGGGTTTGCGATGCTCCATGCAGGGTTGCATCTACATAAGGGATGAGAGCACTGAGGGTGATCGATACATGACGGGGTGGAGCGATACATGAAAGGGGAGGGTCGAGATACATGAATAGGAGTTATAGATATATGAAGGTGACAGATACATGAGGGTTGAGAGCTACATTGAAGGGAGGGATAGATAATACTGGGTGAGAGATCGATGAAAGTAGTTAGAGGATCCGTTAAGAGGTAGGAGATACATGACTGGGTGATAGAATCCATGAATGGGTGAGAGATACATGAAGGGGTATAGATACTTTAAGGGATTGAGAGATACAAGTATGGGTGAAGATAATCTGAAGGGGTGAGACATACATGAAGGGGTGAGAGATACAATGAGAGGTGGTTAAGATATATATGAGAGGTAGTGAGAGTACATGAAGGGGGAGAGATCCATGAAGGGGTAGATATAGCCGGACTGTGGTGCGAGATACATAAGGGTGAGAGATACAGGAAGGGATTGAGATGAGTAACATGAAGTGGTCGAGAGATACATGAGGTATGAGAATACATTGAAGGTGTGAAGATACATGAAGGGGTGAGAGATACATGAATTGGGTTATAGATCTATGAAGGGTTGACAGATACATGAATAGGTGAGAGATACATGACAAGGGTTGAGAGATACATTGAAGGGTGGGAGAGATACTGAAGCGTAGATGAGATACCTGAAGGGGTAGAATACATGAAGGGGTGAGATATTACATGAAGGGGTGCGAGATATCATGCAGGGGTGTGAGATACATGACGACGTGAGAGATACATGAAGGGGTGGAGAATACGAATGAAGGTGTGAGGGCATACCTGAAGGTGAAGGGATACATGAAGGGATTGATATCCATGAAGAGGTTTGAGAGAAATAATGAATGGGTGAAGATATATGAAGGGTGAGAGATACATGAAGGGGTGAGAGATACATGAAGGGGGTGAGATCTACGAGGGGTGAGGGATACATGAAGGGTGAGGGATACATGAAGGTAGAGAGATACATGAAAGTGGAGAGATACATTGACGGGGTGATAGATATATGAAAGGGGTGAGAGATACAATGACGGGGTGAGAGATTCCATGATAGGTGAGATATACAGAAGGGTGTTATAGATACATTAAGAGGGAGTACTATATGGAAGTCTGACGAGATACATTAAGGGATGTATAGATATATGAAGCGGTTAGAGCTACATTATGTGGTGTTATATATACATTACGGTGTGTTAGACGTAATACCCTAAGTTGTTGATATATACCTGAATGTATTATATCTATAGTGTCCGTTGTGGTGAGATATCCATTACGGTGATGAGAGATATTGAAGGGGTGATATGTATACATAATGACCGTAGTATGAGTAGATACATGAAGGTTTTAGAGTATACAGTGAAGGGTGAGAGATCAAACACTGAAGGAGGTTAGATCGATACCATGAACAGTGTGTTAGAGATACAATGAAATGGGTCAGAGATCCATTACTGGGTTACGATCTACATGACTTGTTTCGCGCATACATTAATTGTTCAGATAATACCTTAAGGTTTGAGATTCTAGCATTAATGTTATTGAGAGATCCATGAAGGGTTGAGAGATACATTAAGTGGTGAGAGATACAGTGACTGGGTGGCGAGATATATGAAGGAGTTAGAGACACATGAAGGGGAGAGACTACATGAAGGTGTGAGGATTACATGAAGGTGCGACAATACATGAAGCGTGAGAGATAGCATGAGATGTGAGAGATACTTAAGGGGTGAGAGATACATGAAGGGTAGTAAAGATACATTAAAGGGGTGAGAGATATATGGAAGTGGTGAGAGCATCCATGAAATGGGTGAGTATACATGAAGGAGTGGATATATACAGGAGGGTGAGAGTAACATGAGGGGGTGAGAGATACATGAAGGGGTGATAGATACAGAAGGGTGTTAGAGATACATGAATTGGTGAGAGATACATGAGGAGTTGATATATAAACAGGAGGGGTGAGAGATACATTAAGGGGTGAGAGATACATGAAGGGCTGTAGAGATTACATTAAAGATGTGAGAGATACAGACGGGATGATAGATCCAATGAAGGGGTGAGACATACATGAGGTGTGAGATTACATGGAATGGGTTAGATATACATGAAGGGGTGAGATGATACATGAAGGGGTGATAGATACATGAAGGGTTGAGAATGACATGAAAGGAGTGAGAGATACATGAAGGGTGAGAGTCAGCATGCAGGGTTGTGAGAGATACATTAAGAGGTGACTGATACTGAAGTGTGAGAAGATTACATGAAGATGTGATAGATACATGAAGGGATGAGAGATCATGAAGAGTACGATACAATAAGGGGTTGAGAGTACCTGAAAGGGGTGATCCTATACCTGAAGATGTGGATCCCTACATGAAGGTGTGAGATGATCAGACGCAGTGTGAGCTCTACATTAAGGGATTGACAGATACCTGCAACGGATGACTGGCGCTCCCTGCAGTGGTGCGCCTCCCTGCCGGGATTGCGCGCATCCCTGCCGGGTGGTGCTAGCTACCTCCGGGTAGCGATCTCCATGCCGCGGTGGCGCAGATCCATGACGGAGTGTTGCGCGATCTCTGCGGTTTGCATCGCTCTATGCATAGTGTGAGCGATCCCTGCCGGGTTTAGCCTAACTCCCTGACGGGCTGCCCCGTCCTGCCGAGGTTAGCGATACCTGCATCGGTGCGGATATCCACTGCAGTGGTGCACTATACCATGAAGGGGTGAGCGCTGCATGCACCGGGTGCGCGAATCCATTACGGGTGCGATCTACCTGCACGGGGTGGCCTACATACAGATGTGACGAGGATACCTGAAAGAGGGTGGTGAGAGATACATGAAGGGTGAAGCGATACCTGAAGGGTTGAGAGATGCCTGCAGGGTGATAGCTACTGACGGTTGTGGAGATACATTCCGGGTGAGAGATACATGACCGGGGTGAGAGCATACATGAAGAAGGTGAGCAGTATCCATGAAACGGGGTGCAGATACATGAAGGGGGTGAGATACCCTTCAGATGTTCGAGATACATGAAGGGTGAGAGATACATGAAGGGTGAGAGATACATGAAGGGGTGAGAGAACATGAAGGGGTGAGAGATGCATAACGTGGGTGAAGATACATGAAGGGGTTAGAGATTACATGGAAGGGGTGAGAGATTACATTAAGGGGTGAGAGATACATGAAGAGGTGAGAGATACATGAAGGTGGTTGTATATACTGAAGAGGGGGAGAGATACATGAAGTGTGTGAGAGATAACATGAAAGGGGTGAGGATACAGGAATGGGGTGATAGATACATTAAGGTGGTGAGAGATACAGGGAAGGGATTAGAAGATAATGAAGGGGGTGAGAGCTCCCATTCCGGGCTGCGCGCTCCCTGCCGAGTGTGCCGCGCTCCCTCCAGGGGTGCTCGCTCCCCTGCCTAGTGGGTGCGATATATCTGCAGAGTGGGTTACCGATACATGAAGAGTGGCGAGCATACATGAAGGGGGTGCGAGCTCCATGAAGGAATGTGAGCGCTACTGAAAGAGGTGAGAGCATACATGAAGGGGTGAAGAGATACATGAAGGGGTGAAGATAACATGCAGGGGTGATAGATACATAAGGGTTGAGAGATACATGAAGCGGTGAGAATACCTGGAAGGGGTGAGAGATACATCAGGGGTGAGGGATACATGAAGGGGGTTGGAGGGATATCATGAAGGGATGAAGATACATGAGAGGTGAGAGATAAGGAAGGGGTGAGAGATATATGAAGGGGGTGGAGATACCTAGGGGTGAGAGATACATGAAGGGGATGGGAGAGATACATGAGGGGTTAGGGAATACATGAAGGTTGAGGATACATGAAGGGATGAGAGATACATAAGTAGTAGGAGAGATACATGAAGGGGTGAGAGATATATGAAGGGGTGGAGATCCATGAAGGGGTGATAGATCCATTAAGATGGGGGGGGGGGGTGGAGGCTCTCTTGTTGAGCCTAGAACCTAGGTGCCCAACCTGCAGCCCGGGGGCCGCATACAGCCCATTGGCCATTCTACAGCGGCCCTTCTCTGTCCTCCCCTTGCGGCCCCCTAAACCTGTTATTGCAGTAAGGCACCTGTCCACTGATCCCCCGCTGACGCATCCTGGCCCAGGTGGGAAGAGGAGGAAAGACGAGTGACTCGCTCAGGGTCAATGACCTAGACGACATCTGAGTCCCTTGCCTCTTCTCCTCTTTCTGATACCGGGCAATGACGTGTTTACGGGGGATTGGCGGACAGCTGAGGAACTATGCTCCCATTATCCCAACGCATGGGGGATGATTTTATAATATATACTGCGGCATATAACATCAGAATAGGGGTACCTAACCTTTGAATCAAAGGTTATGTGCCCCATAAATATAATTAAAGGCTTTGATGATATATATGACACAAAATGTACATTACCATACTACAATGTTAATACTTGTTTGCATTTTTTTTGTTATTTAAAAAGTAAAAAAAAACAATTCTAGCTCTGCCTGCTGTCCTCTGTTCATTATAAAACCTTCTACAAGTTATTATACATTGAAAATGTTATGTGCGGCCCTTTAGTGATGTACTAACGCACTTGTGGCCCTCCATATCAACTCAGTTGCCCACCACTGGCCTAGACGCTGAGAAGGCCTTTGATAGGCTCAGTTGGCCCTTGCTGTCCTAAAGCTAGTTTTCATCCATGGTCCCTTCCTGCAGGCCCTGACCCATCTCAACTCTAATCCAACGGCACTTGTCCGCACACTGTTTGCCTCCTCCGTGGCTTTTCCCATATCTAATGGGAAGCGCAAGGGCACCTTACTTACACCTATGCCTTTGTCCCCCTTATGCTTTGCTCTCTGTATTGAACCCCTGGCCTGCAATATTAGAAGATCTACGGACCTGCATGGAGTCCCGGTCCGGGATAGGGAAATTAAGGTGCCATTGTATGTGGATGATGTGCTATTTTCCATCACCCAGACGCTTATCTCTCTTCATGTTCTACGTGCCCTGACGGATTGCTTTGGCCTTCTCTCTGGGTACAAAATGAATCGTTAATCGGAGGCTCTCCCTCTCAATATTCCATCTCACTTCGGTCTTTCCTTAATCCTGGTCTACCACCTCGATCAAGTACCTGAGGATCCACCTTACTTACACCTATGCCGCCCTCTATAAAGCAAATTTTGCCCCCCTTTTTCAAGATATCCGGGCCCCTCCTATTTCGTTTTTTAGGCACATAGCCTCTGTCAAAATGTCCATCCTTCCTAAGTTGCTATATCTTTTTGAGACCCTGCCGGTTCCTGTCTCCTCCCCTAATCTACGGAGACTCCAAAATGACCTGCTTCATTTTGTGTGGCATTACGGGCGCCATAGGGTCTCCCGCTCGGTACTTTATGCCCCGAAATCACAAGGGGGGGCTGGCCTTCCCTAATCTACTTAAATATTATCTGGCCACTCATCTACAGGCCATTTCGTCCTGGACAGGGCCAGGACAAGGTCCACCAACAACAGAGGCTGAGCTGCCCAAGTGCGACCCCCCCCCCC